>JACCGJ010004937.1:0-36147 GCA_013407085.1 Atriophallophorus winterbourni | reverse complement strand
CTCTGTTTGGTTAGATAACGAACTATAATTGTGTCTTTGAACCTCAATGGCTCGATATAAATGTCGTATTTAATTGTGGCTTTAAAATATAATTTCATATAACACATTTCCATGGTTTCAATTTATCTTTAATATCACAGCGATCAGCCAAATAACCATTTTTGCAATTATGTGCGATGTTTTTTGTGAATCCAACAATCAAAAAAGCTGCAATTCGCGCTGCGAACACAAATCATACATGAAAATCCATCCTAGCAAATGACATTTGTGCATAATGATCCTGATTCCTACATGAGCACAATCTAAATACCAATAAGAAATGTATTATATTGGCCTCCTTCTTGGATTCCGACATTCATCTTTTCAAACGGGGCGATGAATAGTTAGATCGATCATCTACCGAAAGTGACCTGATTATCCGATATTGCGCAATTTTTATATTCGCTATAGTGCGGAAAGTTATCTTATTCGGCATGCAATCAGTTAGTTCTTTGAATGTTATACACGAATAATTGAAGCATACGTATGTATGTAGCGCTAAACCAATAATCGAATTCTATGCATACTTGACTTGAAATATAATCAAAAAGTTGATCTTTTGATCCATAGAACGTTTGTTTTTACTATTCTATCGATATTATTAGGACTCCTGCTATTAAAACCTTTAAACACCGTGAATTATTTCGATCAGAGTCATTCCTCACAAACATTTACTTAGAGATATAGACAATTTGAGATTAGATACCACAGGGTAACTAATTGAAAACGATTCGAATCTCATATTTGTGAGCAATGTGTTGATCCATCAGCTTGACAATAAATTCTGACCTCGATTTAGCAGAAATATAAATAGTAAGCCCCTATCAAAACTAATTAATAATACGGATGGAAATAACGCGTCTCGACTACAACACCAGATCCACATTTAAAACGGATCTGGACATTCGTCAAAAAATTAACTGCAAATGCATTGTAGTATTTGACCTTGCTTAAACCACCTATCATTTCCACACCTTTTTATGCAAAATATGGACTAATGGTGACAGTATGCAACTCAGGAAAATGTAATGTCATAAATTTAAAAACAGAGCGAAAATATTGCATATTTAGTCAAAAGCATTAAAACCATTTGATTTCAATGTATACACGTGTTATGCAGTAATATTACTGTTTTCGTTATTGTCTTTCACAATTTAACCATAAATATGATGTTTCTGAATTTTTGAAGAATGTTGTAAGTTGATGTGATTGAAGATTCAAATTGTGGATAGTTGCAAGGGAACTGTAATTCCCATTTGTATGAAATAAAAACGAAAGGAGACTTGTGGCCCTATACCTTTCGGAAACCAAAATTTAACATCCTGTTTCGTGGTTATTGCATGCATGTTGAGGCATTACTTAAATCTAAAACTTGCCTGGTCCCGTGAAAATTTGTATGACAGATATTAACGTTAGATATTTTGGTCTGTCGAAACATTGAGAGACCGTAAGCACGCAATTTTGAACAATTAGGGATATTTACCCGCATTTTTAAATAATGCAATTCTTTAAATGCCATTTAAAAATTTGCACAAGTGGACATGTATTTTTTTCTTAAAAATAGAACCATTCATTGTTACCAATACTTAGACACACCAGCTGCCGAAATTATGCTTAAAACACATTTGAAAAAGTTTCGTTTCCAATCAGCCAAATGGCCAACATAATCGGTTCCAATTTTTTTATTTCGTTGTGCCACATTATAATTTCAACATACGAAAATGCAATTGTTTGATTGAATTATTAGATGCTTTCGGATTTAGAATATCACGAACCATTTTCAAGCTGATAATGCTTCAGAGAGGCATACATTTATCCAAAATAACCAATTCAGTAGATTAAATTGTAAGTTTTTCGTGGTACGTCGAGCTCGATATTGCAGAATTTGTTATCGTGAAACAATCACTGGTGATGATCGGTGTTTGGAGAGTTTGTTCATTATGCTTTGCGTCTACTCATCAGTATCAAGTCCTTCGAAATATTCACAAAGGTTATCACAACGGTCCACATTGGAAGCACTGCACTCGAGTTTCGCATTTATTAGACCTCATCAGCAGTGCATATGCTGTCTCGGGTCTGACTTGAACCCAGGATCTTCATCATTGTAGTCGCATGCCATACGGCCTGAGCTAGCGAACTCCGTTTGACCGATCGCGATTGAGTCTTCATGAATGTTTCTCCAGACTGGCACATTTGAGTAGCGTCATATGACCGACCTGTCGAGAAGTAGCCAGCAACATCTATCGTTGTCGTCCAACCGATCTGATCTGCTTGTCAGGTCTTTCCATCAGATACTGTGTAACCTAACGCCGATTAAATCCGACAAACATTGTTGCTCAAGGGTGTTTGGAGAGTTTGTTCATTATGTTTTGCGTCTAATCATCAGTACAAAGTCCTTCGAAATATTCACAAAGCTAATCACAAAGGCCCATATTGGACACACTGGACTCGAGGTTCGATCATATTAGAGCTCATCAGCAGTGCATATCCTGACTCGGGTCTGACTTGAACCTAGGACTTTCATCATTGTAGTCGCATGCCATACGGCCTGAGCTAGAGACCCATGTTTGACCGATCGCGATTAAGTCTTCATGAATGTTTCTCCAGACTGGCGCATTTGAGTAGCATCATATGACCGGCCAGTAGAGAAGTAGACAGCAACATCTATTGTTGTCGTCCATCCGATCTGATCTCCTTGTCAGGTCTTTCCATCAGATACAGTGTACGCTAACGCCGTTTAAATCTGACGGGCATTGTTGTTGAAGGGTGTTTGGATAGTTTGTTCATTATGTTTTGCGTCTACTCAACAGTTCCAAGTCTGTTAGAATATTCACAAAGTTTATAACATCGGTTCACATTGGCATCACTGAACTCGAGTTTCGATCTTATTTGAGCTCATCAGCAGTGCATATCCTGTCTTGGGTCTGATTCCAACCCAGGACCATCACTGGTACTGACTGGTACTGGTCCAGGTTTCACTTCTGTACAGTAAAGCATTTAGTACGCACGCACTGTATACCATCATTTTTGTATTCACAGTCAACTTCCGGTTACCCCAATCACGAGAGTTAAATCGGGACAAAATAACAGCTGCTCTGTCAATACGCTTAATAATATCCGTGTCTAGCGAGAGGTTGTCCGGTTGAACCAAGATATGTGAAATGATGTACTGGTTCAAGCTGACAGTTTTCAATAGTGATGATTGGAGGCAATAAGTCTCTTGACCAATAATTTAGTTTTGTTCATGCTGATTGCTAGCCCAAAGTCTTTGTATGGCGAGGAATGCAGTCGATCAGCGATTGGAGGTTCTCTTGGTAGTGAGCAATAAATGCTGCATCGTCAGCAAACAGCAGGTCACGGATTCCACATCACGTGCCTTGGTTTGTGCTCTCAATGCGTTCACGTCGCAAAGCCTGCCATCACTTCGCGCGCGTAGTTAAATGCCTTCTATCCTCGTCATAAAAGCTTGCTTCAGAAGCAGAGCAAGGAAGATGCCGAACAACGTGGGAGAAAGAACACACCCTTGTTTGACGCCTCGGCGAATCTCAAAGGCTTCTGAAGTGAAACCCTTAAAAAGTATCGAGCCCATTTATGCCTGAGATGAACGAAATAACGAGATTAAGCGGTCTTTAGGGGCTGCATATCAGATTAAGCATTATGAAAATACCCCCCTCCTGACATAGTCAAATGGCCTACGCTGTTCTCGACAGTTTTCTTGAAGTTGTCTCAGAGGGAAGATCAAGTCAGCGCTTGATCTTCCCTTGCGGAACCCACATTGAGTTTCGAAATAAATTCTATCAGCAAAAACTTGAAGCCGGATCTGTTAGACTTTCGCAAACAATTAACATACTTCATTCGGCAGATATTCCTTTTCAATTGAAAAAAGTCCACTCCATCACCTTTATTCTTAAATAGGGTGATGATCTTTGTGTCTTGCATCTCTTTAGGGACACAATCCTCCTGCCCGCACTGAAAAAGCAAGTGGTAATGGGGTTGTTATAATGCTGCTCTACAGCATTTGATGAGCTCATGTGGAATTCCTGCGTCACAAGGGGCCTTCGCATCCGCTAAGCGGTCGATTGCTGTATGGAGCTCATCAATAGTAGTGGAAGTATCTAGATATTCAATGGTCGGCAACCGCTCGACATTTTCAAGTGCGTGCAGAAGAACCGTACTCTCCCTGGAGAGAGAGGAAAAGTGCTTTACCAATCTTTCCATCTGCTGAGTTTGTCCACAATCGGGTCAACAGATACAGAATTAATGGAAGTCGTTTCGAGTTTGTTTGGACCAATGGCTCTTGATCCCCTTATACATACCGTGAAAATTTCTAGTATCCGCAGCTTTCTGGATACTAAGGCTAATTTCTGCCAATAGTCATTTGCACATCGTCTTGCAGTGTGTTGGACCTTATTTCTGGCTGCTCTCAAAAGTCGTAAGTTTTCATCTGTTGGCATATCTTTGAAAATCGAGAATGCTGGCCGATTCTCATCAAGAACCGCAGTCATCTCAGAAGCTATGGCGTCGAACCGATCGCTCGTTCAGGGCTATCTCCGGATCGAAATTGGAAAGTGTGACTCGGCATATGTAACTTTTTATCTATTTACAGTTTTCTAAAGCCGATTCGAGTGGGGTTGTCATGTGTAACTCGGCTAAGAAGGCTCTTGCAAATCGCGCTGATAGATTAGGTTCGCACATGCGAGTGACTTCCAAACTTGGATTAGCAGCTAATTTGGTGCGGTGAAATCTCGTGTGGGGAAGCTTCAGTATTGCACAGACCAGTGAATAATCAGTGTCGCAGTCTGCGCTTTGATATGATCTGGGGAGGAGTGCGCTTTCTATAGAAGTGCGCCTAACAAGAAGAATGTCAAGTTGATGCCATTGTTTAGAACAAAAATGTTTCCAACAGAACTTATGCTTCGGTTTAATTTCAGAGTAAGTTTTGTTGACACAAAGAGAGAACTGTGGGCATATTTTTAAAAGGCGTTGTCCATTTGCATTGGTTTTACCTACACCGAACCTCTCGAGACAGTTTTCCCAACACTCGTAATCTGCACCAACTCTAGACTTGAAATCACCCAATACCACTACACAGTGTTTTGTGGCACGTATTTGAGAACTTTTGTGAGGTTATGATAAAAAGCGTCTTTTTCAGTAGGCGTCGTCGGTGCATAAACGTTGATTAACGTAATGGTAGCAGTAAGGTACTTCAGATTTAGAGTCTAATTCCGTTCGCTCACGCGGCTGCTCGGTTCTGCTGCTTTGAGTATGTCGCTTGGTACGGCAAACCTAACTGCCTGCAGTCGATTATCATCAGAACCCCTTCCTTTTACAAAAAATGTGTAATCAGTTTCTGCTAACATACAAGCGTCTGATAATCGCCTCTCCTGCAAAGCAACCACGTCGAAATGCAGCGCTTTTAGCTCATTGTTAATCACAGATGATTTTCATATACATCTGGTATGCGAGACGTCGTCATGAATTCCGGGAAGCATGGACCTGACGTTGCGGGTTCTCAGTTTCAAAATTGACCTTTGTTGTTTTGTATTTCGTTTAGCTGGTGAGAAAAAATACAGTCTGTTAATCGGTTAATTCATAATCCTCATTAACCCAATGAGGATAACAGACCGTAGCGAGGTAGCACCTTACTTACTGGGGGCTGCCCAGCTTGAGGCGGGTGGTAGCCGTCCAATGAGACCTGAAAGTCTGAGCCACCGACGGAAGCAGACTCAGGCGCTGAGCTCTACGCCAGTCAAACTAGAGCTTTCAACTGGTATCTGCAGTTCCTTGTGTTATTATGGGTAGAATAGGAATTATGTGTCTTCTCCATTGGAGCGCTTAATTTACGCCAGGTTAGTTCAATAGGAAGAAATAGCTGTTGTTAATGCAGCGAGTGCTCCCTCTCCACGGAACCATCGGAACCGAAGGAACAGCTAGCTAATAATTTTGGACAACAATGCGTCGGAGGAGTTGTAAGGACGAAGTTGAATAAAATTTCAGACTACCTAACGAGAATCCGGCTTCAGATATTTCCTCGAGGTTGACTACTCAAGCATTTTCCATTATTGGATGTAGTCACAAGACAGTGGAGCTTTGAGATAAGGGTTTTCCTTCCCCTAGGTGGATCACCTTCCTGCGCTAACGAGCTCCAAAAGCCTGAAGCATGCTGGTTTTGAGGCGTCAGTCAGTCGCCTTTGCCCTTCCTTCTGTAAGTAGAAGCAGTTTCGCCGGGTCACACAGAAGCTGGACTTAATTGTCGTTGCTATATGAGACGCGCGCCATTTGAGCATTTTTGAAAGGGGGAACTTACCCCCAAACCGTACCGGCCGTGACAACCTTGGAAACATAAAAATGCGTAACCTTGTTTAAATAACTTGCTAAAGTATTCGAGTTGTGAGCATATAACTAACAGGCATATCTCTCTGTAACTGCGCTCGAAAATCTACTTCAGGACAATCACTTGTGAAAAGAAGAGATTACTCTATTGCAATATCACTAATGAAGCCTCACACCGTTAATTACTGAACACGTGGAAATGAAGTGTTTTTACATCAATTTCATATTCTGACAGACCATATTAAATTTCAAATGCTCATTTGCATTTATTACTATCACACACAAACAAGGACTGATTTCTTGCTGCTTGTCGGTAGGGACGGTAGGATCAGGATCATCCTGCGCTTGAAACAGTGGAATAATGATAAGCAAGTTTCCGTTTCATGCAAATTTTCGATTCTAATATGATTCTATCGTTGCCTTGTTATCAATAATCAGGAGGATAATATGTCCTCCTCCTAATGCATCAATCCCAAATTCATTAATTTAAAACATTATTCGCGACATATGCTCCTAATTGCTCCAATATTTCAAGCAGCAGAATAAAACTATTTTTCAATAATTCAGTTCAAATCATTCTATCCTATAATCTATTATAAATACATATTTTCATATAGATTAACGAAATAGAGTATACATTGTACATTAATCTTTTCCAAAATGTGCAGTAAAATTATTGTAACGTTTTTAAACGTTGCTTAAAAAAGTAAGTTATTTTGCATTTTATTAAAACTGTTTTAGATACATCTCTGTCCATAACCAAATAGACGTTGAGTGATATTTATGTCAATAAAGAGCATGAATTCTACCAAACACAGACAACCGAATTTTGATGATTGAAGGGAAATGTCTGGTCGAACATTTGATTGCTCATAATGTTTTTGTCATAGCATCAAATCAATGAATTGCCTTCAAAAAACAAACACATAATCCATCACAATATTAAAAAGTTAGTCTTTAACTAGAAATGAAGACTGTGAACATCAAAACAAGAGTAATTATACTAAACACGAAAATAACGCAATCTACAGTGTTTATTAGAAAGGCGATTCGTATGTGCTCAAGAGAAATGCAAAACACGAATATTTCTTCCGGAGTTCATCCTTGATCAATTTCTTTGCGACAACTTGAATGGACATTTCAACAAATATTTCCTTATTTGCTTGTTCAAAAATGAATACAAAATTGGATTCCATGCTGAATTCATCATGGCTATCCACAGGGAAATTCTCCCAGGCAACGTCGAATTAATTTTGACATCGAAGCCTTCGCAGAAATAGATCACTGATGCTGGCATCCAAGACACAGAATAAACAATTAAAACAGCCAAAGATACTCGGAGTGTTCGTGTTTCTCTTTTTCCGAATCTGTTAGATAATTCAAAGCGTTTTTTGTCAAAATGTTCACCTGATCGTTTAAAAATAGTTGAACGACTGGATAAGAGACTTGTCAGAACTTGTCTAAGACCGGATTTTACATTACTATTGGTTACAGTTTTAGCGTCTTCCAAGAAATCGCTAGTCGTATCAGTTTGCACATTACAACACGAATGTCGAGATGCTTTCAAACCATAGGCTTCATGAAATCTGCTTGTTTGTCGCTTCAAAATAAAGAATATTCTTGTATAAATGGTTACAAGCAAAGCAGTGGGAATGATAATCCCAGTAATTAGTCTGTATAATGCATAGCGAGCATTTTTGTAAGCAACATAGACAATTTTACCGGATTTACCCGGTTCCAATTCAGTAATTGCTTCGAGTCTATCATGAATCAAGATTAACGCAGGGAGGCAACAAGCAAGAACAACACTCCAAATGAGAGATGAATAAATGAATACTCTTTTGCAATTAAATTTTCCTTTGCGAAAGTAAAATCGCGGATGCGCCACAGCTATATATCGATCGATGGCGATCAATACATTGGACCAAACGGAAGCGCTATACACGACTAGGAAAAATGTCGTATATACCACCCAATGCATGGGCCTTGGTGGCCAATACGTGAGAAATTCATGAAAAGCGGTGAATGGCATAAGATAGACTGCACAGAAAATATCGATGCACGCCAAATGCACCAACAAACTATTTGAAGTTGTACGTAGTATTTTGAATCGAAGGATGCATTGCACAACTGCAGTGTTTGCCACAAGAGTCCAGATCATCACAACGATTTGTAGAAACAATAAGAAATAAGCCGTTGAACTTGATGTAACATCCGTATAGTTACTGCGCATTGATCAACTGTAAACTGAGAAAGACAATGAAAAAATAATGTTGAAATGTGTTAATCATGATAATATATACAAAAAAATATATATATATATATTATATAGATCTCTATTATTATATATATAGAATTTGTAATATATATATATAATCATCTGAAGTAATTGTAATCATTTTGTTTGTTAGTACTCCATTATTTCAAATGTATTGTTTTTTAATTACAATTTACTGCATTCTAATTAGAGAATCCACACGTTATTGTCGACCGTCATATCAAATTACCTGGAATTTTAGTGAGGTGTGGTTTATCATCAAGAGAATTTATTGGGCCATTCATTTTCGACTCTAATGTAACCGGTCCTATTCATTTGAAGGTGCTGCAGCAAGTCTGTTATTCCAAGCACTAGAAAGGATTTTGAAGTTGGAGGGTTTATTTTCAGCAAGATGTGGCACCCCCACATTACTATCGCGATGTTTGGTCTTTTCATCATGAGGTCTACCCAAACAGGTGGATTGGACGAAGAGGTGTTTTCGAATATCCTCCCCGTTCACCAGAACAAGCAGTGAAATAAGCAAATTAACTTATAATATACTTTTATACTTTTAAATTAATAAAATATTAACAAACACTATGATTACAATTATTATAAGCGTGTAAACATTTTTTTAGGACACACTATATATATATAGTGAGAAAGAAAGTGATTATACTTGAATTCATCTATTCTTTGCAGCAGTTAGAATTTGTATATCTCGTTTTTATAATATAGATACACTGGCTAATGGTTTAAAGCATGCCAATTATATTGAATCAATGAACTTCCTCATAAATGAGTGATCAAAAACGTGGAAAATATGACTGCACATTTATGACATTTTATATTTGTATCATCTTTAAATAATTACTTACCGTCAATTTTTATGTAATTTTATTTCTTGACACTTGATTTCTAGTCTGTTACATCATCTGGTGGTTAACAAATTTTAATATAAATCATTTCGAAAAATACAGTTGCTGCTCTATTTGATTTAAAAACTTAAATAGGAGCGCGCACACAGATGGCCAATCATTCTCCCGACACACATTTTAGTTCGAGTATTTTCGATGGAACGTTTTGCTTTGGAGAAATGTCACATAGCACTGCGCACATTTCACCAAGGCTTCTGCTATTCGACGCGTATTTGAATTTAACAATCGTATTGAAGCCGTTGAGAAGGCATAGAAAGATAAATGGCTTCACTTGGCACACGACGTTTCAGCAATCAAATTATTTTATTTAAACACATATATATTTTCAAAAAACGTTATTCAAGGTGAAGTAGCTCATTCTCATAAATATTCTTTGGCAGTAATCATGGTTTTAGAAGTTTTTAGCGGTGTAAAAAGCGTCAACCTGAGCAATAACTTTAGGGTGGATAACATTAACATTGAATTGCTTAAAAGACAAGCAAAGAATGTAGACTATACATTATATATGTAATAGGGAAACGAATAATTTATCAAAACTGGTCTAATTGTGTTTCATGATAAACAATATTTGAGTAAAAATTAATGAAGAAATATCTGACTGTAATTTGTTTATAGAAAAACTTTCGATTCATCAAACAAATTGCATGAAAGCTAGGAAGAGAGAATTTCTGAATACAAGCGCAACTTTTATTTACCATTCTTCCACTGTTTCAAGCGCATGCGGTTCCTGATATTACCGACCCTTTCTAATGAGTGCAAACAGCACGAAACCGGCCGTGGTTTGTGTGTGTGTGCTGAAGATGCATGCTGAAGAGCTTTTATATCTAAGGTCATCGGTTTCAAACTCAGTCTACATGAGTGGGAACTCATGCGATTGAACAGGTTTTACATACCAACCTTACTCAACAGTGGCATACAAGCGCAACATGTTTACCATCCTCCCACTGATTTGCCCGTATGCAGATCCTGATCCTACTGTTGCTAACTGATGAGTGCTAACAGAACAAAACCGGTCGTAGGGTGGGTGAGATGGAGATGCATGCAAATGAGATTTAATATTCATGGTCACGTGTTTTAAACTAAGGCTACACGAGTGTGGAATTTTATTATTGAACAGGTTTGTCGTACCTACTCCAACTTACAATGGCATACAAGTGCAACTTGTGTACTATTTTTCCTCTGTTTCAAGCGCATGCGGTTCCTGATATATTGTCACTACGTGATGAGTGCTAACAGCACGAAACTGGTCGTGGATAGTGTGTTTGATGAAGATGTATGCAAATTGACTTTTATGTTCATGATAATGGGTGGGAGCTTAATTCATTAAAGAGGTTTTCCTATTAACCTTAAACAACCGTAGCATACAAGCGCAACTTGTTTAGCATTCTTCCACTGTTTCAAGTACATGCGGATCTCGATCCTTCTGTCATTAACTGATGTGTGCGAACAGCATGGAACAGGAGGTGTGGTGTTTGTGTGATGGAAATGCATGTCAATGAACTTTTCTATTCAGGGTCAAGGGTTTTTGACTCAGTGTACATGTGTGAGGGCTCTTGTGCTTGAAGAGCTTGTTCGTACTAACCCTACGCAACAGCGGTAAACAAGCGCAACCGGTGATCCCGACCTTTCTAACCCTACCTGATTAGTGCAAACAGCACGAAACCGATCGAACGGTGTGTGTGATGGAGATGCATGCGAATAAGATATAATATTCATGGTCATGTGTTTGAAACCCAGTCTACATGAGTGAGTGTTCATGTGATTGAACAGGTTGGTCGTACCAACCTCAACCATGAGTGTCCTACAAGCGCAACATTTTTATCGTTCTTCCACTGTTTCAATTGCATGCAGATACTGATCATACTGTCCCTACCCAAACAGCACGAAACCGGTCGTGAGTTGTGTGATGGAAATGCATGCAAATTTGCTTTTTCATTCCTGCTCATAACTTTTAAACTCGGTCTGCATGAGAAGGGGTCATGCGATTGAACAGGTTGGTCGTAACAACATTACACATCAGTGGCATACAAGCGCAACTTGTTAAATATTATTCCACTGATTCCAGCGCAAGCGGATCCTGATCCAACTGTCACTTCCTGATGAGTGCGAACAACACGAATCTGGTCGAGCGTTGTGTGGTTGTGTTAGGTGTTGCATGCCAATGAACTTTTATATTCATGGTCATGGGTTCTGAACATAATCTACATGAGATGATGCTCATGTGATTATACAGGTTAGTCGTACCATCCTTATACAACAATAGCCTTCAAGCACAACTTGTTCACCATTATTTCATTGTTACAAGCGCTTGCGGATGTTGGTCCCAATGTTAATACCTAAAGAGTGCCAGCATCATGAACCCGGTTGTTGAATGTGTATTTGATGGAGATGCATGCAACTGAGCTTCTATATTGATGGTCATGTGTTTTAAAACCAGGCTACATTAGTGTCAGCTCATGTGATTGAACAGGTTGGTCGTACTAACCTCATTCAACTGTAGCATTCAAGCGTCACTTATTCCACATTATGTTCCTGTTTCAAGCGCATGCGGATCATGATTTTAACTGTCACTACCTGATAAGTGTGAACAGCACTAAGCCGGTCATGCGTTGTGTATGCGTGATGGAAATGCATGCCGAAGAGATTTTATAATAGTGGTGATGGGTTTTAAACCCAGCCTACATGAGTGATTGAATTGGTTGGTCGTACCAACCTCACCAAACAAAGACATACAAGCGCAACTTGTGTACCATACTTCCACTGTTTCTAGCGCAGGTGGAATGTGATCCTAATGTCCAAACTTGATGATTGCAAACAGCATGAAACCGGTTGTTGAATGTGTATTTGATGAAGATGCAGGCAACTGAGCTTCTATATTGATGGTCATGAGTTTTAAATCCAGGCTACATCAGTGTGCGCTCATTTGATTCAACAGATTAGTCGTACCGACCTTAGCAAACAGTGTCTTTCAAGCAAAAATTGTTAGTCATTCTTCGACTGTTTGAAGCGCATACATATCCCGATCCAACTGTGACTGCCTGATGAGTGCGAACAGCACGAAACCGGTGATGTGGGGTGTGTTTCATGGAGATGCGTGCAAATGAGCTTTTATATCCATGGTCATGGGTTTTAAAACACGATCTACATTAGTGTATTCCTTATGTTAGTACCAACCTTACCTAACAATATCGAACCAAGCGCAACGTGTTTACCATTCTTCCACTGTTTTCAGCTCATGCGGATCCTTATCAAAATTTCGCTACTCGATGGGGGTATAAAGCAAAATGACGGCTCTAGGGTTTGTGTCATGGAAATGCATGCAAATCCGCTCTTCTATTCATGATCATGGGTTTTAAACCAAGTCTTTATGAGTGGAGGATCATGTGATTAAGGTGATTGATTGGTTGTTCGTACCAACCTTAACCAGCATTGGCATACAAACGCAACTTGTATACCATTTTTCCACTGTATTCAAGGTAATTCAAGGTTTTTAATGGTCTAGAAAGCAACGAGCTTAACAACAACCAAAGGATGGTAAGAATTGAAATTTAAGTGTATAAACAATATAAGAACATAAATTAAACAGTATATAAGTATTCTGGAAACGAATAATGCAATAAAAATTCGTCTAATTTCGTTTTAAAGTCATGCAAGCTAGTGACGTGAGCAACGGTTGAAGTTAACTGTTCCAAGTAAAACGGACACGGACAGAGTAAAAATACTTTCTACAGTTCAGGTGGGAATGGGGTACGACCAGCACATATTCATGGGTTCGATAATTCCTCGTATCCCTTCGCGTGAATAAATCCTGTAACGGATGGTTCGGGGTATGGAATGTTTTGTAAAGTAAGATAAGGTCTCCTCTGATTCGTCGATGGGGAAAATCGAACAGATTTAGTTGAGCTATCCTTTTCTTTATATGGTTTGTATCGGATGCTGAGAACTAGTTTCGTTGAGCGGTGATAGATTCGCTGCATAAGTTCCACATCCCTCTTGAGCCACGGAGACCATGACTGCACACCGTATTCCATGACTGGTCTCAATTATGTATTCATGATCCTTGGGAATATCTTGGGCGAAAATTTCCCAAATACACGTTTGAGTAGATTTAGAACACGTGTTGCTTTTTTAAAGGCACTGTTAGTTTGAAGCGATGTTTTTAAACTGGAGCATATCCAGACACGCAAATCGTTTTCTTCACTGCAATTTTCAAGGACATGCGAACAGACAATAACGAATGTCACTTTTTTGGAGCGAAGCGAAGTGCGAAGCGAATTTTCGAAGTGCCCTAACTGCGCTTCGCGATAGCGAATAGTATCAAAGCAAAGCAACTCGCAATGGCGAAGCAAAGCGAATATTCGCACTTCACCATAACGAATATTAGCGAATATTCTTCGCTCAACTTCGATGTAACCCAAAAACTTCGTTTTCGACAAAAAACCTTGCTTTAATTTGCTATAATTCGCTAATATTCGTTTAAATTCGCCTTTCTTCGCTTAAATAAAACGAATTCCGAAATAAATTATTTTTTGACCATGAAAGAACTTTTATTTGACAAGATAGGACTTTTTCATGAGCTTTGGAATTGTAAATATAAAAAACCGTGTTTTCTCAAAGGAAATTAGGCTCCTCCTCTGACTCGGTCTCTGAGACCGGGGTTCTGGACCTAGACCTGGTGCCGGAACTGGTCCGGCTGCCTCCAGTCAGAGGGGAGTAGGCCCCCGCCGTGAGCTCCTGGGTGTCGACAAACTCGACATCCTCAAGGTTGGCCTCAGGGTCATCCTGGTCTTTGAGCTGCTGCTGACACTCAGTGCTGGTACCTTCGCCATTGGTGAACTCCTGGATGCGGAGCTTCATCCTCTTCATGTAGGGGAGCACTCTCTCGTAATTGTCATGAATGTAGACGAGCTCCTGTACCCTCTCGTTGTTCAGAAGGCTTCGGGTGGGCTTGGTCACGAGTCCAGCTTCCGATAAGACCCTCTCTGATGAGGCTGAGGTTGCCGGGATGGCGTAGACCATCCTAAAAGAAAATGAGACAGGTTTAGTATTTTGTATTAGGTTTCATTGGGTACAAAAGTTAAACTACTATTTCGAAGTATAGCAATACTATATCAAAGTATAGCAATACTACATCTAAGAATAGAAAATAATATATCGAAGTATAGCGAATAATATCGAAGTATGGCGAAGTTTAGCGAATATTATAGCGGAGAATGGCGAATAACGAGAATAAATTATAATCCAACGGAAAATAAGTGACCTTTAACTTTGAAACAACTTACTGGGCGACTTTGGCGAGTAGAGGGAGCTTCTTGGCCTTTATCTTCCAGTACTGGAGCACGTCGATGTCCTCCTTTTCCAGGGGAGACGCCATCCATTCATTCATCTCCTTGACATAGGAAGGAACTGGGGATGGTTGAGACTGGGACTGGTCGACGCTGCCAAAGGCCAATTCCGGAACGAGATCAAGGTCATGGTGCTCTCGGAGAAAACCTTCAAAATCTTGGCAAGCGGGTTCCGGCATCTGAATGGATGGTGGGGCGGCTGGGGCCAAGTTGGCCAAGAGCAACTTGATGCTCTGCTCGCACTCGTAGAAGAGGTGACCATGAGACCTGTTCCTGAGGTACACGGCCTTCTGAGTAGGGTTCAGGTAGTGCGCAATCTGGTAGAGGTCTACGTTCCTGCCCAGCTCGGGAACTCCGATTTTGATCTCCTCCTGGAACTTCTCGATGAATGCCTTGGTGGCAGCCTTAAATTCGGCGAACAGCTTGATCCTGGAGGCGGACATCAAGGCAATCTTGGCCATGTCCGGAATGACATGCTGCAGTGTAGGCGTCTCATCTGCCTGGAGACGTTTGCTGACCTCCTTGATCTACTTGAGGGGCCAGAGGATGTCTTCCAGGTCCTAAAACTGCAGCTTGTTTGGAATGAGGGCCGCAAAGTCTGAAGGGGTGTTAAAGACATCATCCTTCAGCGACAGCAGGACCGCCTTGTTCCGGACGATGGATGTGATGGTCATGCACATTGAAGACCAGCGGATCTTGCTGTACTGAACGATCTTGGTGAAGGGAACTGTAAAGGAATGACTTCTGAACTTCGAAGGTATAGCAAATAATAACGAAGCTTCGCTAATAATATGGCGAAGCTTCGCAAATATAGCGAAGTATAACGAATAACATAGCAAATTATATAGCGAATAGCATCGAAGTGAACCGAATATTGCGCTCACTCACCTTCCAAGTCAGCTGCCTTCTTCCTCATGAGATCGTTCCTGACCGAAGAACGCTTGACCCCGGTGGCCAGAGCCCTAACCAGCTTGACCAAGTCGCCCACCTCCTCGATCTGCATGACATACTTGAGGGCGTTGTTAATTGCGTGGTCGACAAAGTACAAAAGTACAAAAAAGAACAACGCTTTGTCTACTGACCGTAACACTAGTTACCACCTCAAATGTTAGCTTATAGCAAATAAACAAGCAGTCTGTTGCTAACTGGCTTACGTCGGTACTTTCAGTCACCATCGGAGTTCACTTGTCTGGCGGTGTCTATCAACAAGTGTCAACATCAAAAACAATTCCTGTAGAAGGGTTAAAATATTAAAGTACAACAACGAAGACTTAGCTTTTAGCGGATACTTCGCTAATATTCGTTTACGGCGAAGTTTGAATTTGCACTTCGTTTTAAGCGAAGCGAAGTATAACGAATTTTTAGCGAAGTTTATTTTTGCCATTCGCCATGGCGATAGCGAAGCGAATATTCAACAAAATTCGCTTCGCTTCGCAAATTCGCTTCGCTTTAAATCCCGAAGCGAAGTATTCGTTATTGTCTGCATGCGAACCTATGTGATATGTGAACTCTACTCGATTCCTCACATTCATGATCCTGCATTTGTTGGAGTTAAACGGCAGTTTGTTCTTCAACGACCAGCTGTGAAGCGTATCAAGATCCTTTTGTAATAGCAGACAGTCTTCTGGACTACGAATGCTGCGCCAAATCTTTATGTCGTCCGCAAATAACGCAATGTTACATCGAACAATTTCCGGTATTTCATTGACATAAACCAGAAAGAGGATCGGACCAAGGACTGAGCCTTGGGGAACTCCGCTAGTTGCTGCAATTGGTTTGGATAATGCACCATCAACACGTACCTGGTTAGTGCGATTTGTTAGGTAGTCATTTAACCAATTCAGCAACTTTCCAGTGATACCAAGCCTTTCAAGCTTCTGCAGTAGTAGGGAATGGTCAACACGATCGAATGCTTTTGAAATATCTAAGTAGCACGCGTGTATTGCTTGTCCTTTATCTACCGATTTTGTCCAATCATCTAGCGTTACCAGTAAATTAGACAAACAGGAATAATTTCGTCTGAATCCATGCTGGTTCCTCGAAAGCAACTGATTATTCTCGAAGTGTTTCATTAGATCGTCAACAATGAGTCGCTCAAGTAATTTTGAAATCACTGGTAACAGAGTAACGGGTCGGTAATTGGAAACATCGGAGCGATTTCCACCTTTGTAAATTGGAGAAATTATTCCTCGTTTCCAATCTGTAGGAATCACTCCACTTGCCAGTGTTTGCTCGAACAGATAAGTGAGTGGTTTGTATACCAAACTCGCAAATTGCTTCAATATTTTCGGGGTTATTCCGTCGGCCCCAGGAGACTTTCCGGTTTTAAGATTAAATAAACCTTGGAGGACGCGTTTCTCAGTGACACTTATTTCACTTAGGGCAACCGTGTTTGAAAGTGTTGGATTTGGGCTGTTTATTGCATGTTCTATCGGGTTGAATACCGATGAATAAAACGTGGCTAAAGCATCAGCAGTTTCTGCTGCAGTTGTTGTTGTTGGTCCAGCTGATGTGTTCACGGACGCTACTCCAGGTTTCACCTTAGCTTGATCGTTAACCATACGATATAGTATTTTGGGGTTTCGCTCCATCATGCTTGATATCACTTCTTGGAAGCACAACTTGTCTTGGATGACAAATTTGTTCACTTTGTTCCGCAGTAAACGGAATGTTTCCCAGGTCTCGGATGATGGGTTTTGCCGATGGTGTCGCCAAGCAATGTTTCGTACCGTTAACCACTTACTAGTTCGGCTTCTCAATTTAAATTCAAAGTTTTTTCTTGAGTTCCTGAGGACAAATTCGAAGCTCTTTTCGATTGAACTTTTGAGATTAGATATTAGCCATATCCAAAACTTATTTACGTTTCTGGTTTCCGGTTGGCAGTTAAACGTGTTTTTCAGAGCATCACTCAACGCCATAGTGTTGATCCACCTAACTCTTTTACGGGCATCATTTGTTCTTACAGCTTCAAACAGATAGTCAAACTCGATGACGACGTGATCACTCAGTCCCAGGGGACTTTCGTAAGCAACGTTATCAATTTCATGTTCATTGCTTGTCAGAACGAGATCTAAGAGTTAAGGTAAATCGTTTCCGCGGTATCGGGTATTACATGTAATGTGGTTATAAAGAGGAATATCGTCAAACAACTCACTGAATGCGCGCTCGAGGTAGTGTTCTGAGTAAATGGTGCTGCTCTGCAGATTCGGTAAATTGAAGTCACCCATAATCAAAAATCCACAAGTGTATCTGGAAGTAACCATGCGAATTTTATCCAGTAGGGCCGGATTGGGCCGGTGGGCGATATACTACTCCCAAAACACAGTCTTTGCCGTTAGCTCGTCGGATTGAGCACCAGAGTGTATCCAGTAACACGATGTCTGGATCCGTAATCTCACGGCACAGAAGGTTTTGGCTATAATACAAAGCTACTCTTCCTCCTCTGGTTTCACGGTCATGACGAATAAATGACATTCCTGGTAATTCTAGTTCACTATTTGTTTGCTGAGTCTGCAGCCACGTTTACGTTACGGCGATAATGTTTGGTGAACATCTCAGAAAAACTGCACGCAGTTCACCGATTTTGTTTCCGAGACATTGTGCGTTGGTGTAGATGCACTTCATAGTTGTTTTTCTTAACAAGGATGGGGTGTGGGGAAAAAGGCTAGTGGATTGCTGAATATATTTTAGGCCGACTCCTCCAGAGTCTGCAACTGAATGTTTTTTGCTTGTAGGAATGCTTGATCGTTTTGGGTTGTACTGTTGGAACACAGTGATCTATCGTATCGGCTGAAATTGTTTCTGACACGACAACAACTGATTGACTTGGTAGTGTTTCTAATGAATTTAGTGGTGCATCTATCTTTCCAATATGGTGTTCCGATGCGCCTAGTCCAATTTCTCGCGGGATTATTCTGCGGCCATTTTCCCAACGAGTTTTGACCGTGTTCAACATATCATTACGCAAGAACGTTATTTTAAGGGGCCTATGACCGATGCCCTTATAATTCGTAGATTTGGGGATGCGGAACGTGTCCGTCACAGCTACATCATGCAAACCAAGTATATCACTGAGGAATCTCCATTGTAACTGATCGTGGTTGCGCTGCACCGCTTTATCAGTTGCTTCATCAGCTTCTGGCACTCCCAGAAGGATTATACTTCGATCATCCCTCTGTTTCGTTTGGTTTTGTTGCTGGTCCTTTCGGGCCCTTTCCCACCTGGGCACATGAGCAAAGATCCTTGCAGTGGTCTCTGAACGCTCATTACGCAGGAGAAAAGCGGATTTTTAGAAGTTTTCAAGATCCCTTTCAGAGTGAACCGTGATTCTAAGCAATCTTGGCTGGTCCAGATTCGAAGAAGTAGGTTTACGACTTAGTCGTATCAATGATAGTGGTTCAACTGGCTCCAAGTCCATGTTGTTGCACAACCTTTTCCATTCTTCTTTATCGTGCTTTAGCCTGTCCCCTAGTAAGGTGGCACTCGTTTCATTTACGTTGTTGCAAATCATACTTAGTCCATGGACTGAATGTACACTCTGTGTTTGGCGCTTTCGCTGGTTGCTGGACGTTTCAACTAACTTAGATCGAATACATATAGCGTCCACTTTGGGAGTGTTTTGAACGATGAATTTGGGTTTTGAACCTAAGGGTTTTCGCTGATCCTTCGGGTGAGCAGGTGGCTTTGGCTTCGTATCTTTTTGCGAACCAGGGATGTTTTGAGCAGACAAGCCCTCAACAGTCGCATTTGAAAGGTGGCCTTTTGATTAAAAGTACGCTCCTCAAGACACTCCGGCACAGTTGCTACAGCTGAACATTCCTGTTGAAAGATCAAAGATTTAGCGTTTATCTGACTGGTATTACCGTCAGTGGTTTTCGATTTATTGAAAAACATACTGGCAAACTGAGAATTTTGAGTCTCTACCAAAGTCTTCAACGTTTGTATGATAAGCTCTAAGCTCAGCATCCTATCATCCAGGTTGCTTTGCGCAACACTTGTTCGAGCAGTTAAATCTGCGTTTGGTTTAGCTCGACAACTTTTGCACACGTAGCATACACCAGGCATGTTTTCATCCATCAGGATCGATAGCGCATCCGAGGTCAATGATTTGTCGCATTTTGCGTGGCATTTGTAGGAACAGTTTTGACACGTGACAGATTTGACCTTACCACTGACGACTTTCATGCAGACGACGCACGTTTCCCGAACATCAGATTGTTTCATGTTAACGGGTCAACCAAAAGTACAAATCAGAGCACAAAAATCGATACGGCTGCGGTTGGTTTGTGTGGTATTGGGCGGAGTTGACGGAAAATGACGGGTTGTCGGAAAATTTCGTCACTCGATTTAGCTGCTAATTTGCCAGATTCCCTTTGAGATTTTTGGCGTGAATTTGATATCACGTTGTGTATTTCTCCGAGTAGTTCCCGACAGTGATAAACACCAATGGGGTAATCGAACAGCAGAAACACAAAAGCGATTCAAATAAACGAACAAACTGTAGAAAAATCCACGGTTGACGTACACAAAGAACGACACGTCGCAGATGGATGATTCTTGTATGAATAGATCCGACGTAGCAAGCTTTCAGATAGATATCCAAAAATCAAACCGATCGGATGAAAACCAAGAAAGTTATATCCAAAAATATCGGAGATCAAAATTAATCCAACCGCACGTCACGTCAAGTATTGTACATTGTATGAAGACCATGCGGATCCTGATTCAACTGCCCCCACCTAATAAGTGCAAACTGCGTGAAATCAGACGTTGTGTGTGTGTAAGGGAGATGCATGCGAATGAGCTTTTATATTCATAGTTCTGTGTATCCAAACCAGTCAACTTGAGTAGGGCTAAAGTGATTGAACAGGTTGGTCGTTACAACCTTACCTGTCAGTGCCATACAAGCGCAACTTATCCAACATTCTTCCAGTGATTTATGCGCATGAATATCCTGATACTACTGTGCCTAGCTGATGAGTTCGAGCTGTTCGAAACCGGTCGTGTGGTGTGTGTGATGGAGATGCATGCGAAATAGCTTTAATGTTCTCGGTCATGGGTTTTACACCCAGTCTGCAAGAGTGTGGGCTCATTGGATTAAACTTCCTGGTTGTACCAACGTTACCCAACAACAACATACAAACGCAACTTGTTTATCAATTACTTACTTTTGTAATTGCATGCGGATCCTAATGCTACTGCCCCTGCCTGATTAGTACAAACAGCATGAAGCCGCTTATGTGGTGTATGTTATGGAGATGCATGCAAATGAGCTTTTATATTCATGCCCCTGGGTGTTACCCGCAATCTTCATGTGTTTTGGATCATGTGATTGAACAGGTTGGTCGTACAAACCTTACGCAACAATGGCATACCAGCGCAAATTGTTAACCATTCTTTCACTGTTCCGAGCGTATGCAGATACTAATCATACTGTCCCCACCTGATGGGTGCAGACAGCACGAAACCGGTCGTAGGGAGAATGTGTTTGATGGAGATGCATGCGAATGGGTTAAATTCTGTTGGGCAGGGCTACATTTGTTGAGTCTCATGTGATTGAACAGGTTGGTCGTACCAACATTTCCAACAAGTGGCTTGAAATCCCCACTAGTTTACAATTGTTTCACTGGTTGAAGCACATGCGGATACTGATTCTACTCTCCCAACCTGATGAGTGCAAACAGCACAAAAATGGTCGTATGTTGTGTGTGATGGGGGTACATGCAAATGATTTTCGATATCCATTGTCATGGATTTTTAAACCTATTCAACATGAGTGATGGCTCATTTGATTGAACAGGTTGGTAGTATCAACGTTATTCAACAGCGGCATACAAGTGCATCTTGTTCAACACTCTTCCATTTTTTCAAGCGCGTGCGGATCCAGATCCTACTATGCCTTACTAATGAGTGCAAACAACACGGTACCGGTCGCATGGTGTGTGTATGATGAGGATGCAGGCAATTGAGCTTTTATATTTAGGGTCATGTATTTTGAACCCGGTGTACATGAGTGAGCGATCATGAGATTGAACAGGTTTGTCCGAACAACATTGCCTGACAGTAGCATACGAGCGCAACTCTTTCAACGTTCTTCCACTGTTTCAAGCGCGTGCGGCTCCTGGTTGTACTGTCCCTACATGATGCGTGCGAAGAACAGGAAACCGGTCATGGTGTGTTTATGTTGGAGATGCATGCCAATGTGCTTTTATGTTAAAGGTCATGAATTCTGAACCCAGTGTATATGAGTGAGCACTTACGTAATAAAACAGGTAGGTCGCATCAACCTTACCTGTCAGTATATACAAGCGCAACTAGTTTACCTTTCTTCCACTTTTTCCAGCCCATGCGGATACTACATCTACTGAGTGCAAACGTTACGAAACCGGCCGTGAGATGTGAGTGTGAATAACATGCGTGCACATGAGCTCTTATGTTCATAATTACGGTATTTAAACCGGGTCCACGACAGTTGCTCCTTGACAATTGCTCCCCGAAAATTACTCCGCGACAATTGCTCCTTGCCCAATTGCTCCTTGTCCAATTGCTCCTTGCCCAATTGCTCCTCAATTGCTTGCTCAATTGCTTCTTGTCCAATTGCTCCTTGCCCTATTGCTCCTTGACCAATTGCTCCATGATATTTTAGATCACGATCACATTGGTTAACATTGCGACGAAAATAATTCATACAAGTGAAGACAAGAATTTTTCTTCTTTGAACATTTTAATAAAAATTGATTGAGATACTATAGATCACTGTAATACCAATAACAATAACTAAGCCATGTGTTTTTCAGTGTTTTCCACAAAATCCTGGTCTATTGTCTGATAACTGCACACAAAAAATATCACTGTTATAAAACATCTTCCAAACTACTGTCTAGATTGTCTTCTCTTCTTTTTGGAGCGAGGCCTTTGAATCGGCCTAGCTCAAAATGAATGTTTTCATGCGTTTTTATTTTTTCTCAGTCTACACGGAACCTTTTGTTTTTGAAACGTTTTAACATGTCGTGAACATGTAAACAAAGGACGTTTGATGCCCCGCACGCTTTAAACGCTGCGAAATATTTTTATTTTTTTAAGGATGGGGAATTTGCTGCGCCGGTCAGAAAAATGCGATAGAAAACTCATACATGCCTGAAGACGGAACCGAAACTGTTTCGATTTTTGAATGTGACTGGCAATCTCAAATTTTCCCATCAAAGTTTGACGTCCACCTTATTCGTATTGAAATTCTGTGTTTCAACTATTTTGATTAACTGAAAATTCGTTTTAACGAATAAAGTTCTCTTCTTCTTCTTCTTCTTCTTCTCCTTCTTCCTCTGCAACAGAAGCCTACAAATTGTAGCAAAAGGCAATGTTCTTCATACTGACCTTCAACAACTCTTTTAATTCTTCCAGCCAGTTTGATGTGTTTCTTCCTTCTTGTAGTCATCAGGAATATTCACATCTTCCAGACTTGTAGGCAGTGGTGGGACCCGACCATTGCGGTTTTGCGTTCTCTGTATTTGTCTCTTAAGTGCCCGTTCAAGAGTTCAAGTGAACTCAGATAACTTGTACAACGAGCAATTGGTCAAGGAGCAATTGGTCAAGGAGCAATTGGGCAAGGAACAATCGGGCAAGAAGCAATTGGGCAAGGAGCAATTGGACAAGAGCAATTGGGCAAGGAGCAATTGTCAAGGAGCAACTTTCGGGGAGCAATTGTCAAGGAGCAACTGTCGGTATTCCATTTAAACCAAATATAAAATGAGTGGGGGCTGATGTGATTGAACAGGTTGGTCTCACCAACCTTACCAAACAGTGGCACACAAGCGCAACTTTTTACCATTTTCTTCCTGTTTCAAGCGCATGCGGATCATGATACTACTGTTCCCACCTGATGACTGCAGACAGCATGGAAGTGGTCGTGGGATGTGTGTGATAGTGATACATGCGAATTAGCTCTTTTATTCATGGTCATTGGTTGTAAACACAGTCTGCATGAGTGTGGGCTCATGTGATTGAACATGTTGGTCGTACCAACCTTATATGTCAGTGGCATACGAGCGCAACTTGTTTACCCTTCATTAAATGTATCGAGCGCATGCGGATCCTTATCCTTAAGTCCCTACCGGATGAGTGCGAGTGAAACGAATCCGGTCGTGGGGTGTGTGTGTGATAAGGATGCATGCGAATGAGATTCGATTTTCATTTTCATGGATTTTTAACCCATCTAACATGAGTGATTGCTCATTTGATTGGACAGGTTGGTCGTATCAACGTTTACCAAAGTGGCATAGAAGCGCAACTTGTTTGTCATTATCATGCTGTTTCAAGCGCCTGCGTATCAAAATCCTATTGTCCCTTACTCATGAGTGCATACAGCACGAAACTCGTTGTGGGGTGTGTGTGTGATGAAGATGCATGGGAATGAGCTTTTGTATTCAAAGCTTCGGGTTTTAAACTCAGTCTACTTGAGTGGGGGCTCATGTGATTGAACAGGTTTGTCGTAACCACATAACCTGACAGTAGCATACAATTTCAATTTTTAAAGCATCCTTCCACTGTTTCAAGAGCGTGCGGATTCAGATTGTACTGTTTCTACATAATGAGTGGAAACAGCACGAAACCGGTCGCAATGTGTGAGTGTGATGGAGATGCATGCAAATGATCTTTTGTATTCATGGATTTAAGTTTCAAACTCGGTCTATATAAATAGGGGCTCATGTGATTGAACTGGTTGGTCGTAACAACATTAACTGACAGTAGCATACAGCGCAGCGTTTCAACATCTTGGCGTTTTTGGAAGCGCACGAAGATCCTGCTCCTACTGACCCCACCTAATCAGTGCAAACAACATGAAGCCGGTCGTGAGATGAGCGTGTGATGGGGATGCATGCAATTGAGCTCTCATATTCATGGTCATATATTTCAACCCCAGTCTTTATGAGTGTTGTCTCATATAATTGAATAGGTGAGTCGTACCAACATTAACACACAGTGTCTTGAAAACGCAACTTGTTTATTATTCCTCTACTGTTTTGAGCGCATGCGTATACTGATCCTACTGTCAATAACTGATGAGTGCAAACAGCACGAAACCGGTCATTGGGTGTATGTGTGTGATGGAGATGCATGCAAATATGGGTGGGGCTCAAAGTGGTAGGTTAGGTTGGACAGGGCTATATTTGTTGGGCCTCATGTGATTGACAGGTTGGTCCTACCAAATTTTCCAAAC
Source organism: Atriophallophorus winterbourni (assembly GCA_013407085.1). Taxonomy (NCBI): domain Eukaryota; kingdom Metazoa; phylum Platyhelminthes; class Trematoda; order Plagiorchiida; family Microphallidae; genus Atriophallophorus; species Atriophallophorus winterbourni. The sequence goes on along the minus strand of JACCGJ010004937.1, from coordinate 11,019 downwards.
AGTGGCTTGAAAACCCCACTAGATTACAATTATTTCACTGGTTAAACACATGCAGATCCTGATTCTACTCTCGCAACCTGATGTGTGCAAACAGCACAAAAGTTGTCGTATTTTGTGTGTGATGGAGATGTATGGCTTATTTGATTGAACAGGTTGGTCGTATCAACCTTAACCAGTGGCATACAAGCGCAACTAGTTCGACGCTCTTTCACTGTTTTAGGCGCATGAGGATCCAGATCCTACTGTGCCTTACTGATGAGTGCAAGCAGCACGGAACCGGTCTTGGGATGTGACTGTGCCGGGGATACAGGCACTGATTAAAGCGCATGCGGATACTAATCCCAGTGCCCATACCTGATGAGTGCAAACTGCACGAAACCGATCGTGGTGCGTGTGTGTGTTGGAGATGCATGTAACAGAGCTTTTATATTCATGGTATTTAGATTTAACCCCAGTGTACATGATTGATAGCTCACGTGATTGAATAGTTTAGTCGTACACACCATGCCAAACAGTGGCTTATAAAGCAATTTGTTAACCATTCTTCCACCGTTTTGAGAGAATGCGGAGTCTGATCTAACTGATTCAACCTGAAGAGTGTAAACATCACAAAACTGGTGGTATGTTGTGTCTGTGATGGAGCTGCATGAAAATGAGCTTTTATATTCATGTTTTTAAGTCTAATACCCGGTTCATGAGTGTGGCCCATGATATTGAACACGTTGGTCGTACCAACTGGCACAACAGTGGCATACAAGCGCAATTTTTTCAACAATCTCCTAATATTTCAAGCGCATGCGGATCCTGATCCTAATTTCCACTTTGATGAGTGCAAACATAAGGATTTAGGTCGTGTAATGTGTATTGGATCGGGATGCATACAATTGAGCTTTCATATTTATGGTCATGGTTTCTGAACCCAGTCTATATGAGTGTGAGCTCATGTGATTCAAATGGTTGGTGGTAACAACATCACGCAAAAATGGCATACAGGCGCAACTTGTTCACCATTCTTCCACTGTAATAAGCGCATGCGGATCCTGATCCGACGGTCGCTACCTAATGAGTATCAACAGCAAGGAAGCCAAGGTGGTGTTTGTGTGATGGAGATGCATGCAAATGAGCTTTTTCATTCATGGTCGTCTGTATTAGAATCAGTTTACATGAGAGGGGCTCATAGATATAAATGGGTTGGTCTAACAACCTTAACAATCAATGATATACAAGCGCAACTTGTTCACCAGTCTTCCTCTGTTTCACGCACATGCCAATTCCGATCATACTGTCCCTACGTTATGAGTGCAAACAGCACGAAAACGGTAGTGCGGTGTGTGTGTGTGTGATGGTGGTGCATGCGAAAGAGCACTTTTTCATGTACATGTGTTTTAAACACAGTTTACATTAGTGTGGGCTCATGCGACCGATCGGTTGGTCGTAGCAACCTCACCAAACAGTGGCATACAAGCGCAACTTGTGTACCATTCTTCTACTTGTTGAAGTGCATGCGGATCCTGATCCTACTGTCCCTACGTGATGAGTGCAAACAGCGCGAACCGATCGTTTACATGAGTAAGAGATCATAGGAATAAATAGGTTGGTCTAACAACCTTGACCATCAGCGGCATACAAGCGCAACTTGTTTACCAGTCTTCCTCTGTTTCGAGCACATGACAATCCCGATCATACTGTCCCTAAGTGATGAGTGCAAACAGCACGAAACGATCGTGGGATGTGTATATGATTGTGTTGCATGCAAATGAGCTCTTTTATTCATATTCATGGGTTTTACACACAATTAACGTGAGTGATGCCTCATGTGACTGATCAGGTTGGGCGTACCAACCTCATCTAACCGTGGCATACAAGCGCGACTTGTTAACAAGCGCATGCGGATCTCGATTCGACTGTCCCTACCTGATAAGTTCCAACAGCACGGAACCGATGGTGATGTTTTTGTGAAGAAGATACACGCAAATGAGCTTTTTTATTCATGGTCGTCGGTTTAAACCCAGTCTAAGTGAATAAGGCTTATAGCAATAAATAGGTTGGTCTACCAACGTTAACCAGCAGTGTCACACAAGCGCAACTCGTTTATTATTCTTCCTCTGTTTGGAGCACATGCCTATCATGACACTACTATCCCTACCTGATGAGTGCAAACAGCACGAAACTGGTCATAGGTGATTGTGATGGGGATGCATGTAACAGAGCTTCTATATTCATGGTATTCGGATTTGAACCCAATCGACACGAGTCGGGGCTCATGTGATTAAACAGGTTGTTGGTATCAACCTTACCCAATAATGGCATAAAAGCTCGACTTGTTTACAATTCTTTCACTTCTCTTAAGCGCATGCGGATCCCGATTTCATTGTCCCTACCTGATTATTGCGAACAGCACGAGAGCAGTTGTTGTGATTGTGTGAAGAAGATGCGTTGAAATGAGCTTTTGTATTCTCAGTCATTGGTATCAAACGCAAGAACATGAATGGGGGCTCAAGTCATCGAACAGTTTGGTCGTGCCATCCTTACCCTACAGTGGCATACAAGCACAACTGGTTTACCATTCTTCCACTGTTTCAAGCACATGCGTATCCTCAACCAAGTGTTCCTTAACTGATGAACGCAAACAGTAAGAAACCGGGTGTGCAGTGTGTGTGTGATGAAGATGCATGCAAATGAGCATTTTCTATACATGGTCATAAGTTTTGAATCCAGTCTACGTAATCAGGAGCTCATGTTTTTGAACAGGCTGGCCGTAACAACGTTACCCAACAGTAGCACCTGAGCGTAACTTGTTTACCATAATTTCTCTGTTTCAAACGCACGCGGATCCTGACCCGACTGTTCCTACCTGGTAAGTGCAAACAGCAAGAACTCGGTAGTGGGTTCTGTTTGATGGAGATGCATGTAAATGACATTTCATATTCACGTTCATGGGTTTTGAAGCAATTGTACATGCGTGGGGGCTGATGTTATTGAACAGGTTAGTCGTACCAACCTTATTTAACAGTGTCATACAAGCGCAACTTATACACCATTCTGCCAATGTTACAACCGCCTGCGGATCCTGATTTTACTATCGTTACCTGATGAATACAAACAGCTAGAAATCGGTCGTAGGAGTGTGTGATGGAGATGCATGCAAATGAGCTCTTGTATTCATTGATATGTGTTTCAAACTCGGTATGTATGAGTAGGGGTTCATGTGATTGAACTAGTTGGTCGTAACAACATTACACGAGAGTAGCATACAGCGCAACGTTTTTCACATCTTTGAGTTGTTCGAAGCGCACCCAGATACTGCTTCTACTGTCTCTACCTAAACAGCGCAAAAAAATGAATCCGGTCGTGAGATAAGTGTGTGATGGAGATGCATGCAATTGAGCTCTTATATTCATGATCATATATTTTAACCCCAGTTTTTATGAGTATTGTCTCATGTAATTGAACAGCTTAGTCGTACCAACATTACCATACAGTGTCTTAAAAACGCAACTTGTTTATCATTCCTCTACTGTTTTCACCGCATGCGTATCGTGATCGTACTGTCAATAACTGATGAGTGCAAACAGCACGAAACCGGTCGTCGGGTGTATGTATTTGATGGAGATGCATGCAAATAGGGTTTCGGGCTCAAGAGGGTAGGTTAGGCTCGGCAGGGCTACATTTGTTGGTTCTCATGTGATTGAGAGGTTGGTCCTACCAAACTTCCCAACCAGTGGCTTGAAAACCCCACTAGATTACAATTATTTCACTGGTTAAGCACATGCAGATCCTGATTCTACTCTCGCAACCTGATGTGTGCAAACAGCACAAAAGATATCGTATTTTGTGTGTGATGGAGATGTATGGCTTATTTGATTGAAAAGGTTGGTCGTATCAACATTAACCAGTAGCATACAAGCGCAACTAGTTTGACGCTCTTCCACTGTTTCAAGCGCATGAGGATCCAGATCCTCCTGTGCCCTACTAATGAGTGCAAACAGTACGCAACCGGTCGTATGGTGTGTGTGTGTGACGAGGATGCAGGCAATTGAGCTTTTATATTTAGGGTCATGCGTTTAGATTTTAGTGTACATGAGTGAGCGATCATGTGTATAAACAGGTTTGTCCCACCAACATTACCTGATAGTAGCATCCGAGATCAACTCAATCAACTTTCTTCCACTGTTTCAATCCTGGTTGTACTGTCCCTACATGATGAGTGAAAACAGCAGGAAACTGGTCATTGTGTGTGTGTGTGTGTGTGTGTGTTGGAGATGCATGCAAATGAGGTCTTACATTTAAGGTCATGGGTTCTGAACACAGTGTATATGAGTAAGCGCTCATGTGATCAAAGAGGTAGATCGTATCAACCTTACCTATCAGTGGAATACAAGCGCAACTTGTTTACCATTTTTTTATTGTTTTAACCGCATGCGGATCCTGATATCATTGTCTCCGACTAATAAAGACAAACAGCCCAGAAACCGGTCGTCTGGTGTGTGTGTGTGTGAAGGAGATGCGTGCAAATGAGCTTTCGTATTCTTTGTCATGGATTATTAACACAGTCTACATGAGTATGGGCTCGCGTTTTTCAAAAGGTTAGTCGTCTCAAAATCAATCAACAGTGGCATACAAGCGCAACTCGTTCTCCATTCATACACACCTGATGAATGCAAGCGGTCGTGGGGTGTGTGTGATTGAGATGCATGCTAATTAAATTTAATTTAATTGTCATAATTTTTGAACTCATTCAACATAATTGATGGCTCAGTTGATTGAAGCGGTTCGTCGTATCAACCTTAACCACCAGTGTCATACAAGCGCAACTTGTTTGCCATTCTTCCACTGATTTAAGCGTATGCGATCCTAATCCTAATGTTCCTACCTGATGTGTGCAAACAACATGAAACGGATCGTGGGATAAGTGTGTGATAAAGATGCATGCAAATGAGCTCTTATATTCATGGTCATTGCTTTCAACCTCAGTCTTATTGAGTGTTTCCTCATGTGATTAAACAGGTTGGTCGAACAAATCTTACCTGTCAGTGGCATACAAGTGCAACCTGTATACCATTCTTCCACTGTTCGAACCACGAGCGGATCATGATCATACTATCTCTACCTGATGAGTGCAAACAGCTCAAGACCGGTCGTCTGGTGTGTGTGTGTGTGTGTGATAGAGATGCATGCTAAGAATCTTTTATATTCACTGTCAAGCATTGTAAACACAGTCTACAGTAGTAAGTGCTCACGTGATTGAACAGGTTGGTCGTACCAACCTTACTCAACAGTGTCATACTAGCACAAATTGTGTACAATTGTTCCAATGTATAAAGCGCATGCAGATCTTGATCCTGCTGCCTTCAGCTGATGAGTGCCAAAAGCACAGAAACAGTCGTTGTGGGTGTGTGATGGAGATGCATGCTGATGAGCATTTATATACATCGTCATGTGTTTTAAACCCCGGTCAAATGAGCGGGGGCTCATTTGATTGAAAAGGTTAGTCGTATTAACCTTACCCAACAGTGGAATACAAGCGCATTTTGTTCACCATTATTCCACTGCTCCAAGCACATGCTGATCCTGACATTTCTGTCCCTACCTGATAAGTGCAAACTGCACGAAACCGGTCGTGAGGTGGTGTGTGTTTTGGAGATTCATGCAAATGAGCTTTTTTAATAATTGTCATGAGTTTCAAACCCACTCTACATGAGTGGGGGCTCATGTAATTAAACATTTTGATAAGATTGATTTTAACAAACATTGGCATACAAGCGCATCTTAATAACCATCCGTCAACTTCTTTCCAGCGCATGCGGATTCTGATCCGACTGTCTTTGCCTGATGAGTGCAAACAGAACGAAACCGGTCGTAGTTGAGTGTGATGGGGATGCTTTCAAATAAGATTCAATATTCAGGGTGATGGGTTTTGAAGATAGTCCACGTGAGTGGGAGCTAATGTGATTGAACAGGTTGGGCGTACCAACCTTACCAAATAGTGGCAAACTAGCGCAACTTGTTTCCCATTTTCACTTTGATCAAATCACATGCGGATCCTTATCCTACTGCCCCTATTGATGAGTGAAAACAGCACGAAACCGATCGCGGGAGTGTGCTGTTGGAGATGCACGTAACAGAGCTTTTATATTCATGGTATTTGGATTTCAACCCAATCTACATGATTGAAGGCTTATGTGATTAAACATTTTGATTGTATCAACGTTACTATACAGTGGCATACAAACGTGACGTCTTCACCATTCTTTACCTCATTCAAGCGCATGTGGATCTTGATCCTACTGCCCCTATCTGATGAGTGAAAGCAGCACGAAACCGATCATGCCGCGTGTGTTTTGGAGATGCATATAACAGAGCTTTTGCATTCATGGAATTTGCATTTGAACACAATCTACTTGAGTAGGGGCTCATGTGATTAAATAGGTTGTTTGTATCAACCTTACCCAATAATGGCATAAAAGCGCGACTTGTTTACCATTCTTTCACTTATTTCAAGCGCATGCGAATCCTGGTTTTATTGTTCCTACCTGATTATTGCATACAGCACGAGAGCAGTTGTGGTGATTGTGTGAAGAAGATGCGTTCAATTGAGCTTTGATATATTTCATCATTGTTAACGAACGCAATCAACATGAATGGGAGCTCAAGTCATTAAAAAATTTGGTCGTGCCATCGTTACCCTACAGTGGCATACAAGCACAACTGGTTTACCATTCATCCACTGTTCTAGGCGCATGCAGATCCTGAATCGACTTTTCCTACCTGATGAGTGTGAACAGCAAGAACTCGGTAGTGGGGTTTGTTTGATGGAGATGCATGTAAATGACATTTCATATTCACGTTCATGGGTTTTAAATTGAGTATACATGCGTGGGGCCTGATGTGAATGAACAGGTTAGTCGTACCAATCTTATTCAACATTGGCATACAAGCGCAACTTATTAACCATTTTACCAATGTTCCAACCGCATGCAAATCCTGATCCTACTAGCTTTACCTGATGAATACAAACAGCAAGAAATCGGTCGTAGGAGAGTGTGATGGAGAAGCGTGCAAATGAGCTTTAATATTCACGATAATGAGTTTTAAACCCAGTCGACATGAATCGTGGCTCATGTGATTGAACAGGTTGTCGTACTAACCTTATTCAACAGTGGCATACAAGCGCAACTTGTGTTTCATTTTTCCACTGTTACATGCGCATGCGCATCTTTATCCTTCAGTCCCTACCTGATTGGTGCGAACAGCACGAAACCGGACGTGGTGTGTGTGTGATGGAGATGCATGCAAATACGATTCATGATTGCAAGCTTATGTGATTAAACAGGTTGGTCTTATCAACCTTACTTAACAGTGGCCTACAAGCGCGACTTGGTCAACATTCTTCCATTGTTTCAACCGAAATATGTTTTTTTCAGCTTTTCTACTTGAGAGTAGTAACAATAATGAAATTGATTTCGAATTCTGCAGTTTATTTGTAGCGAAAAAAACGAAAATGATTAAATTAAATGTAGAAGTGGCGTTAGTGAGTCACATTCGATATAATTCAGCACCATCTTCATGTTTAATTATTTATTCTCGCATACATGTTAACGAGGATAAATTTAAGACCATGCAGAATAATCGTTATTTGCAAGCAATAGTATCACACACTTACCTCAGGTTGTATCGTGATATTTCTAGTTAATGCAAATGCCTGTAGGTTAAGCATTTGCACGTCGTGAAACAGTGAGAAAAGAAAAAAACATTTCCCGGTTTTATGTGTCTATTTGATGAGTTTTGCACCAGCTATATATTAAATAAGTTGTACCAATATAACTTCTGATGTTCATCAACACAATAATCCCTAATTTCATGCGGACCGTCATAATCACCGCTTGATCGGTTTGTGTATGAAGGGTAAGATTACCACAGTTTTCACTGTTACAAGTCATGCATATGCTGTACGCAACGTTCATACATGAAGAATACAACCAGCAATAATCCGTTTGCGGGTTTCGCTTAATGGTAATGCATACAAATATGAATTTTTGTTCGGTATAGAGGTTTGTTTTGCTCAGTTGCTATACTCCAATTCAGGAAATAATTTCCACTAATGTTATAATCAGGTTTATAGACAGTCATGCGAAACATTCGTTGGCTGGTTTCAACATTTTCAAAACAAGTTAAAAATAATTTAGTTTATGTTGTTTCGTTTAGCATTTAAAATTCTTCAATAATAATAATGTAATATATATGAGTAATTTAGCGCAACAAACAATGAAATTCCGATTTGGAACTTTTTGACAAATAACACGACATTACTCTGTCATGCAATAATAAAATCCAAAAGTTCTTCGTTTGTTACGTTCTCAAAAATGACCATCAAATTTCAAATTGCATTCATTTGAATTAGTAAGCCAATGTCCCGTTTAAGATATGTTTAAAATGTTTTTTTCCATAGACAACAAACGTTTTTTTAAGTTTTTAGGTTTTTAAATTATGAGTACAAACAGTGTGAAACTGGTTGGGGCTATTTGTAAGGGAATTGCAAATACATAATTAACTTCATCCTGCACAGATTTGGTTGTTATTGGGTGAAGTGACACGTAGACAATGTTAAGCCTAAATAGTGATATATTAAACAAATACCTCATTATTTATAATCTTTAAAATACAACACCATCAAGTAATAAATACAACCAAAAAACTAATTTCCCGGCATAATTTTAAAAGGTAGATTTCAAACTCAATTTTGTATTTAAGTTTTTATCAGTTCATAAACGTTTGCGCGAGCAGAGACAAATATTGTAGAAACACTCTTTGTCGCTTTGTCTTGGTCGTTTTGAACACTGAAATTGATGAATTTAAAAATAGGTTATTACGTGTGTCGTAAATATTCACCATTTTTTCGCTCAAATTGTCCTTGGCGTATCGCTTCTTGATTTTCTCCTGCACTAAACATTTTGAAGCCACGTGAGTTCCAATATTGTGTCACAAATATAAACTTACAACTTGAACATTTCCTCCTGTTGGGGTTGAGCTGACAAAACTAATGAATTTTTAACACGCTCCATCAACAACTTACTTTCCAACTGACAGTAATGCAGCCAAGATGAACAGATACGCAAGTTGCATTTTAATAAATCATCAATACACAGTTAAACCATTTTACATATGGTTGTGTTTTCAACAACAAATAATCAAATTGGGTGTCAGTGAAACATCCTGTTTGTCGTAAGCTGCGCAAAAATGAACTCTAATATCTGTCTGAAAAATGTGTCACGCATTCTAAGAAATTTGAGTGCAATTGATTGGAGCAGTTTTTGGGTAACGTTTCACTTCTGACACTGAAGCTTTGTCAGACAAAGTGTAGTAGTCACGACCACCATTGATTTGACCTTAAAGCTAAACAGCCTATATTACGTCTACAGTGTGTCACGTCTCGTGGGAATCACCAGGATCAGTAGTTGATTGTCCTACTATTTTGTATCTCCATCAATCTACTACAAGTGAACACGGTTAAGATTGGTTAACACAGCAGCCCAAATGCGTAAAATGACCTCAAAACGAGTCTACGTTTAATATATTTTTGATGAAAAGCAAAATCTAATTAATTAGTAGGTATATGGTGAATAACATCTATTCACCATTGCATCAGCGCCGTGCGCCATATTACGGAGATTTCTACCCCATTCACTTTATTGAGCAGCTCGGGCAATTTCGACCGACACCGCATGTAGACGTTCGCCAAATGGTTTAATACCGTGTCTCAATATTTCCATATTTTCTAGATCTTTCTTCGCTGTCTTCAAGATTCAAGATTCAAGAATTTTGGTCACAAAAAGCACATAGTCACATTCCCATATCATAGTAAATAAACATTCAGGAAATAGGTATAAAATAAACATGTAATTTCAAGTATAGTCAAGTTGTAAAGTTACCATGAGTCAATACGCAGGTGTCGTCAAATCGTTATGCAACAAATAAGTATCCAAATTTTGAATAAACGTTTCGATGCTGGGAGAGATGACAAGAGTTTCGGGGAGGGAATTCCAAAGGAAACAGACACGTACACAATAAAAATATCGGCGACAGCTGATACGGGAGTGGGGAATTTGCAGTGTCGCTGAGTGGCTGCGTGTATGACGTGAATCACGGTATTCGAATAAATGTTTTAAGGAATGATGTGGGGTATTTAATGTTTTATATGTTAGTATCACATCGCTTCGAAGGCTTCTTTGGAGGGGAGTGGGGAGCCTCAGTTTTTGCAATCGTTCCTCGTACGCTAGTTTACGGAAACCTCTTACGAGTTTGGTTGCGCGATGGTATATTTTGTCAAGCAATATTATATCCTTTTTTAACCACGGAGTCCAAGCTTGCGATGCATGTTCCATGGTTGGAATTATATAGGCGTTCATGATGGTGGGCAAAGTTCCAGGCGAGAAGGTTTTGAAGATCCGTCGCAGCATACCTAGAAGCTTCGAAGCACGCTTTTAGATAATCTCACAATGCAGGCTGTTCTTCAGACTGCCGCATACCCAGACTCCAAGATCCCTTTCCGATTCTGTCCAGCTCAAAAAAGTCTGCCCAAAGTGATACTGGTACTGGAATGGCTTACCAATTTGTAGCACCTTGCATTTTTGGATATTAAATGGCAAATTATTCCGTACCGACCATTCGTGTAGAGCATCCAGATCACGTTGCAGCTGTACACAGTCCGCAATGGTTTTTATCCGGGTCCAAAGTTTAATGTCATCAGCAAAAAGAATCACCTTGCATGCGAGCGTTCCCGGTAAGTCGTTGATGTAAGCTAAGAAAATTACTGGCCCGAGGACTGAACCTTGCGGTACGCCACTAGAGGCATCAATAGCCTGTGATAGTACCCCGTTGATTCGAACTATCGCCTTACGCCCACTGAGGTAACTTCCAAGCCATGTGAGTAGCTGTCCGCTGATACCCATCTGCTTCAGCTTTTGTAATAGTCGAAAGTGATCAACTCGATCGAAAGCTTTAGACATGTCCAGATAACAA
>JACCGJ010004935.1:0-15107 GCA_013407085.1 Atriophallophorus winterbourni | reverse complement strand
GGTTCCGAAACATCCTGAAGCGTAACTAGCCAATGCGATATCTCCGCGGACCCCAGCTAGAAAGGCGTGCTGCGCTCAGTGTGATAAGTTTCACAAGATTTTTCGCTGTCATCCTATGTGACGGCTTGGCCATCACAATATATACGGGATGTAATGTCGCGTGACTAGATCATTGTAGGCAGACTAGTTCACTCCACTTCTTCATTCATCTTTCTTATCGACCGCGCCATTCGCCTCCATGTCTCAACTGCACGGAATCATAATAGTTGGTGCAATCATGCAGCTTAATCTCCATCCAATGAAGAATCTTTGTTTCTGTGATTCATCACCGTAATCGGCTTTCGACATCAACTCTTCGTTGTGGTGAGAACTAGGTATCGACTGATCGCTTATGACGACCAACTCCAACGCGTCAACTTCAAGTTGAGTAATAGCACGTGCTTTTGATCGGAGATTATCTCGACACGGGACAAACTGTCCGGGTAGAGTATATATGTATCTTATCCATTTACTCAATCACATGATCTGAAGTACAACCTTCCTTTCATTTCCCCTTCCCTATAATTACTTGGCGTTTGTCCACTCTAAATGTATGGCACAAAACAAGTCGTGTTGGTAAAAGAGTTATTACCGATCGTTTATTGAAGTCTAGATTAGATGACACAATATTCTAACCACCCGTCAGTATCGGTCTAAATTCTGGCGGTTCTTGAGCATTTTAAAATCACGGATTCGTCATAAAATTATTGCCCAATGTTGCTTCATTCAAAAGTCTGCCAAACGAAGTGCAAGCCTATTTGGACAAGCGGACACTATCTCAGTCACGTTCAATTTGGATGTGCAACACTCAATGAGTCTCGACTTGTCATCTCATGTTTATATAACATGTTCTCTCGTTCCGTATGTGCCGTTGCTCGTTTCGTTCCTGCCAGGTATCACCATCATTATAGTATTTGTAACGAGTACTGACTGCCATACAACAAAAACACGATGAAAGCTTCCATGGGGAAGTGTGGGACCTTAAAAGCTATAAAAGATTAGACATTGACACACTTGGATGATGTGTCTACACCCCAAGTCAGACATACATTCAAGCAAGTGTTGCGAACGAGTAGAGTGACATCAACATGACAGCCTCCTTGTGGCTTTCACTGTCCTGCGTAATAACTAGCTTTCCTTACCACTCCACTTGACAACATGCAATATTAGTTAAATGCTGCAAGAAGACTACAACAAGGCCATCGCTGCACATGAGTTTGAGCCATTTCAGTGGCTCTTAAAGTACTGGACTCCATCTCACTTCATCTTCATTCGAGAAACGCACATTTCAATTCGCTTTGATTTTTGACCGTTCAGCCAATAACCATTAGACCCCCTAATATATTTTTAATTTAATGATCTTTGGAACCCTGTTGCACCAACTAGATGCTTGTCAATCGATTTCTTCTTCCTAAGCGAATGGTCGCATACGAACGAGGTTGAACAATCACGGTTTACTCGAAATTTACTGGTACATTCAGACGACATGTACTATATCATTGCCGATGCAAGTTTGTTTACACACGAGAAGAGACAAAGGCACACCGGTTTCTTCCATGTGACCTTCATGGGTGACCTTCACTGCGTGATCACATGCAGCCCAATCGGGGAGGTTTCTGAAAATGGGAAATGTTCAGAGTGTTAGGTGAAACAGCTTGCTAAATTATGTCGTGTTAGTTATCATATAGCCATCATCATCACAATTCAATTTTAATGGTCTAAAAAGCATATAGCTTTACAAAAACCACAGAAAAATATGGAAATTTACAAATAACATATCTCAGTAAAAACGGGATTTGTTTGCTTACTGAACAGTTCGGGAAACAGGTAAAAATCCAAATGATAGAAACTGTTTTCACTCAGTGGAATGGCACATGTATGTCCATGGGGTCGAGATGATTTGATGTATGAGTTCAAAGTTATTAGGTTGTGGAATACATAGTCTCAATGTTCGGATGGGTCGACAGGAATTTGTCTAAGCTGGATTTGAATATATCCAAGTTGGGTGCATGTGAAACATTCGAGGGTAGGGAGTTCCAAGTGAAACATACACGTACAGAATAAAAATATCTTCGACAGTTCAGTCGCGAGTCGGGAATTAGTACTGTGTACTCATGACTCCGGCTGGTTCTTGGTGGTTGTCGTGTGAATAGTTTATTAAGGGGATGGCTGGGGGTATGCAATATGTTAAACATTAGGATCAGATCACCTCTAAGACGTCGGTAAGGTGAGTCTAAGAGGTTGAGGTTTGCAATACGATCTTCGTATTGTTTGTGCTTTAAGCCGCACACGAGCTTCGTGGTCCGATGATAGATTCGCTGCAAGAGATTGATGTCTTTCTTTAACCAGGGTGACCAAGCCTGAACCGCATACTCCATGGTGGGCCTCATGTAGGTATTAATTATTCGATGACTTAGCTCTTGTATGTTTTGTTTTACAACCATGCCAAAATGGTGCTTAAATAGAACTCACGCATTCCAAATGACCAGGTTTAGTGTAAATTATAAGGTTTTTATTCCAATGTACGCCGAAGCTCTCGTAGCCGTTCGGATCAACTTTTCGTCTTTATATTGTAGTGCTCATGTACCGTTTTAGCTCACGTGGCCTGAACTCCGCGCAGCTTGATCGACACTTCGCTTCATTCAATTATATTCGCGTTGGTCATATCAAATCCAAAGCTTTATAAACATTATTTATTTGTTGGCCCTTTAGTTCTCATTTCGTCTTATAGGTTGACACATTGTCCAATCAGCTTTGCTTGACGTTGACTAGTGTTAGTTAAATGGTCTAATTCAAAAGGTGTTGCAAATTAGTAAGCCATTCTAGTACCAATATCACTTTAGGCAGACGATTTTGAGCTGGACCGAGTCAGAAAGGGATCTTGGCGTCCGGGTATACGGCAGCCTGTATTGTGAGGTCACCTATAAGCGTGCTTCCAAGCTTGTATGTATGCTGCGACGTATTTTCAGAACCTTCTCGCCTGGAACGTTGCCCCCCATCATGAAAGCCTACTTAATTCAAACCATGGAGCATGCATCACAAGCTTGGACTCCGTGGTTCAATAAGGATATACTATTGCTTGATAAAATATACCATCGTGCAAACAAACTCGTAAGTGGTTCCGGAAACCAACGTACAAGGAAATATTGTAAAAACGGAGACTCCCTACTCCCCTTCAAAGAAGCCTTCGAAGTGATGTAATACTAACATACAAAATATTAAATACCCCACATCAACCTTTTAAACACTTATTCGAATACCGTGAGTCACGACATACACGCAGCCACTCAGCGACACTACAAATCCCCCACTCCTATATCAGCTGTCGCCGATATTTTTAGTGTGCACGTGTCTGTTTCCTTTGGAATGCCCTCCCCGAAACTCTTGTCATCGCTCCCAGCGTCGAAACGTTCATTCGAAATTCGGATACTTATTTGTTGCATAACGATTTAACGACTCATGGTAAGTATTCAACTGGACTATACTTGACATTACATGTTTATTTTATACCTTTTTCCTGAACGAATATTTGATATGATATGGTAATTCTGAAGCTATGTGCTTTTTTATGACCATGAATTCTAGAATCTTCATGCGCGCGGAAACTGAGTGTACTGTCAGTCCCTAACAAGTTTGAACAACGCAAAACCGGTCTAATTTGTGAGCGATGGAATATCATGCGTGTGTATGAATATCTTGTTAAACCGCATCCACGGGTGCCTGAGATTAAACGTGTTGGCTACACCATTTTGGCCAACTATGGTGCTAAATTTCAAGCCTCATTTACCATTTTTCCACTGCGCGGATCCTCATCGTACTATCCATCCTTTATGGTTGCATACAGCAAAATCCGGTCGTGGGGTGAAGAAATGGTTTAATTTGTATTTGTCTGTCTCTGTCCTACCGCGGTTCGGTTGTTTAATGCAACAACTTTTGCTTAAAACGCTTCTTCGATCTTTGAACAACTGGCTCCGGTCAATTTAAACAACTAGCCCAAGCGTAATCCGATGTGATTGTGTTCAAAAGATATCGCTTCAGTTTGTCATAGATTCAGTTAAACAACCATTGAGATATTAAAAGATGAAAATTGTTTGAAAGTGAATGAGCTGGCAAAACTAACTCAGCGAGACTAAGAAGAGAAGAAGAAGAAAATGACTACCAGATCACCTAAAAACATAAGCACACGAAAATTTATCCGGTTTAAATATCCACCCTCTCGGACGGAAAAACATATCGAGTGACTATGCGCATATTGTGTGTAAATGGAGCATTCGTGGTTAATTCAAAGTTTTAATGGTCCAAAAAGCAAATACTTTATAGTAACCATAGATTAAATATATAGGGAATGCATAATGATATTTTGTCAATATGGAAATTTGGCTTATGTATTGAAGTGGGAGGTTGGATTTGGTCAACATTTACTTGTCATGTTCAGCCTTGATGCACAAATGATGTGTGGCGGCCGAGAGTTCCATATAAAACAAACTTGGACAGCAACGAAGAACCTTCGACAATTTAATCTAGAGTGTGGAATAATTGACTTGTAGCCACAAGATCTGCTACCATATGCTTCTTGTCGATGAAACAGGTGTTCAGGTGGGTAATCCACTGTATGCAGAATGTTGAATAGCAGGATCAAGTCATCCTTGGCAGGGCCGTACGAAAAGTCAAACAGGTTCAGAGTTGGAATCCTCTCCTCGTACGGCCTGTTGTATAGTCCGATCACCAGTTTTGTAGTGCGATGTTATGCGCGTTGCAGCAAAGCCATGTCCTTTTGTAACCATGGGGACCATGCTTGAACAGCAAACTCCATTGTTGGTCGGATATAGATGTTACTTATCCGTGGGAATATCTGCTTTTGAAAACTACCGAAGATCCTTCTGAACAGCGCTAAGGTTTGGCAGGACTTTTTGTATGCCTCAAACGCTGCCGTGAAGACTTCAAGCTACTGCTAATCCACACACCCAGGTCTTTCTCTTCCGTAACCCATGAAAGTTACTGAGATCACAGAGTATCTGGATTCGAAGGATTTATCGACGTTTAACATTTTACATTTACGAATGTTAAATGGTAGGCAGTTTCGTAAGGGCCACGTATGGAGTGCTTCGAGATCATTTGTAGAAGTTTGCAATATTCTATGGTGCGCACGCTAATCCAAACTTTGATGTCATCTGCAAATAAAATGACTTTACTGCGTACAATTTCAGGTATATCGTTTGCCAACACAAGAAAGAGTATTGGCCCCAAGAATAAGCCTTGAGGTTCGCCACTTGTAACTTCTACTGGGCTAGATAGTGCCCCACCAACTCTAACCCTGATGACTCTATCAGTCAACTAATCCTGTTTTTCCAGGATAATAATCTGCCGCCAAACCCGAGGTGCTCCAATTTCTGTAGCAGTATGCTGTAGTTAACACAGTCAAAAGCTTCATAAATATCCAAGTAACAAGCATGGATAAGGTATCCGTTTTCCACGGTTTGAGTCCAGTTATCAAGTGTTATGAGAAGATTGGTGAGCCAGGAGCGTCTTGTCCTAAATCCGTGCTGTGCGATGGAAAGAAGCTTATGTTGTTCAAAAGTTTGATAAGTTCGTCAGCTACAAATCGTTTGAGAACTTTAGATACCACTGGAACAACGTGACTGTTCTGTAGTTAGACACATTGGATCGGTTCCCTCCTTTGTATATCGGAGTGATTAATCCACTTTTCCAGTCAGTAGCAACCTTGCGGCAACTCAGTGACATGTTGAAGAGATGAAGGGTGTTATTTCATCAGCACACTGGGATTTTTGTATTTAACCCGAGTAGCTTTACCGGGACACTCTCGGGTTTCACAGTGATTTCGTGTATTGTGTTATTCTGTGATCTGAATGCAGGCAAACCGTAACATACGCGCTCGTTAGGGTAGAACACTCTCGAGTAAAATTGTGCTCTTCGTTTAGCGCGTGGATGTAGTCGGCCGTAGTACAGTATCAGTACAGTATACAGTAATCACCAGGGCGATTATCGACCAAAGTCGAAAACGAGTGCCAGATTTCTCGGATGTGTGCTTGTGAAAAACCCACCACTACGGATTGGTTCGTAAAGTAACACAGGCGTGAGTAACTGTGAATGGAAGAGGGAGATTGTCTCATCACCGAAAGTGAGAGAGTTAGATGTTGCATGTCCAACGAATATGAAAAAAAAACATGGACAGCAGTTATTCCAAAAATGCAAAAAATGAAAAAGAAAATCTTTTTGATTTTCAAAATATTTTTCGAAGTATTTTGTGTGTTGTTTATCATAAAATGGGAGGATTTAGTCTAAGGGTACTGATCTGGGAAGAGCTCCTGCACCGTGTGTCAGCCCAGTTTGCAGCAATCTACTGAATGTGCCAAGATTAGTCGCGGAACGTCGGTTCACGCGTTACTATACGGATGCAAAGAAGTGCGTTCTGGATTCGAGCCTGGTGTGCTGTTTATTAGCTTAAACCTGGCCCTAGTGTTACCAACCAAAAGGAGGAGAACAGGAAGAAGTAATCGAATTTAAACAACTTAGTCCTTTGAAAACCTTAAAGTCTCTATAAGATCCCCCCTAAGTTGCCTTCATCCTAAGTGGAGAAAAGTTTTCCTAGTGTAAAGGCGATGTTCATAATTGGTGGTGATAACCCCTCCCGATCATACGAGTGGCACCGCTTCTGTACCGTTTCTAGCGCACTCATATTCCTTCTGTAATACGGCTTCCAAGGCCGGATACAGTATTAAAGGTGGCCTTTACTATGCTTGTAAGTAAAACGGAAACGCCTGGATTACCCCTGGCAATTCTATTCACGATCTGGTGGAGGAGCTTCGGGGTTTCGTCAATTTCTCCATAAGATTGGATTTTGTGATACCCTCTTTATCCTCTCAGACATTTCGGTAACTTTGTTTCTCAACAAAACTGTAAGATTCCCAGGTTTCAGGTGTTGACTGCAGTATGTGGCTTCTCCACGCACAGTTTCTCACCTTTGTCTATTTCCGTGTTCGACTCTTGATCACGAATTTAAATGCTTTTTTTAGTTTTTTTAAAAAATATTTAGAGTGGAGTTCTATTTTTGGTGGATTTTCTGAAGTATCGATGACCAGCATTGTTGCACATCAGTGTTAATGGATGCCCACTCGGTGATTTTTTGAAGTGTCATTATTAATGCAACCGTATCGCTTTTTCTTATCAGTTTCTGAGCATCACTAGCTCTTTTCGCTTCAGATATATAGCCGAAAACAATGAAAACAATGATCACTCTTTCCAAGTGGTGCTTCACAGCAGATATTCAGGATGACATTTTCTTCGCTCGTCAGAGCAAAAGACGGTATGGAACGGTCCCCGCCTTTGATTGTTGTTGTTGGCCTCCTTCGGTCGATGTCGACCATGGATGTACATCACAAACGCGTGAAAGTTCAAGTTTTGCAGCTTTTCGAGTGACTAAACAGTCCGATTCGGGAGGAACAATCTCTCCCGCAGCGCTGGCAACGATAGTCAGAACTCGGTTGTATTGCGTTAGTTGCACGTCGGCGGCGTGATCTGCGTTCAGCTGCCAAGAGCTGTATCTGCTCCTCCCTAGCATGCAGACGACGCTTTACACATAGCCTCCAATGTGAGCGGTCAAGGCAAGTTCTTCCCAACTCGCCGGGTCAATGCCAAGAGCTTTCATATCTCTTTTGCAAACGTCTTTGTACCGCAAGTGCGGTCTGCCCAATGGTCGACTTTCTAGTTGCAACCATAGAGTAGATCTTCCGGAATACGACCATTTTCCATTCTATAGACACGACCAAGCCAGCGCAGGCGGCGCTGTCGCAATAGAGTGAAGATGCTCTGCATACCAGCTTTTGAAAGCACTTCAGCATTAGTCACTCTGTCCATCCACGATATGTTCAAGATACGACGGATGCTTCGTAGATGGAAAGCATTCAGCTACCGTTCGTGTCTTGCGTGGGTGGTCCAGGTTTCACTGCCGTACAGTAAAGCATTTAGTACGCACGCGCTGTACACCATCATCTTCGTTCAAACGCGACAGAATGACAGCTGCTCTGCCAATCCGCTTATCAATCTCCGTGCTAGCGAGAGGTTATCCGCAATGGTTGAACCAAGGTATGTGAACTGATATACTGATTCAAGCTGACAGTTTCCAACAGTTGTGATGGGAGGCGATACAGTCCCTTGGCTAAGGACTTTGGTCTTGCTCATGCTGGTTGTTAGACCAAAGTCTTTGCATGCCGACGAAAAACAGTCTATTAGAGACTGAAGGTGCTCTTGGGAGTGAGCAATAAAGGCTGCATCGTCGGCATACAGCAGGTCACGGATTAGCACATTTCGTGCCTTGGTTTGTGCTCTCAACCGGTTTAGGTTGAAAAGCTTGTCATCACTTCGCGTGCGTATGTAAATACCTTCTGTTCTCGTCCTGAAAGCGTGCTTCAGAAGCAGAGCAAAGAAAATGCCGAACAGCGTGGGAGCAAGAACACACCCTTGTTTGACGCTTCGGCGAATTTCAAAGGCTTCTGAGCTTAAAACGTTGAAATGGACTGAGCCCTTCATGCCTGTGTGGAACGAAATAACGAGCTTTAGCAGTCTTGGGGGCAGCCTATCAAATCAAGCATTTTGAAAAGACCCTCCCTGCAGACGTAGTCGAATGCCTTCGTTAAATCAATAAAAACAGCGTATAATGGCATACGCTGTTCCCGACACTTTTCTTGACGTTGTCTCAGGGAGAAGATCATGTCAACGGTTGATCTTCCCTTGCGGAAGCCACATTGAGATTCGGAGTAAATTCTATCAGCTACAACTTGCAGCCGGATCTGTAAGACTTTAGCAAACAATTTGCCTACAACATTCAGAAGGGAGATTCCTTTGTAATTGTTGCAGTCGCCTCTATCTCCTTTATTCTTGAATAGCGTGATGATCTTTGTGTCTCGCATCTCTTGTGGGACACTCTACTCCTGCTAGCACTGAAGAAGCAAATGGTGAAGCGGTTGTAATAATGCTGCTCTACCGCATTAGATGAGCTCAGGTGGAATTCCGTCGTCACCAGGGGCCTTCCCATTCGCTAAGCGGTCGATTGCTCTATTGAGCTCACTGAGAGTAGGGGGAGTATCTAGATATTCAATAGTCGGTAACCGCTCGACATTTTCAAGTGCATGTGGTAAAACCGTACTGTCCCTAGAGTAGAGAGAGGAGAAGTGTTCTACCCATCTTTCCATCTGCTGAGTTTTGTCCACAATCGGGTCACCAGATACAGACTTAATGGGATCCGTTTTAAGTTTGTTTGGACCAATGGCTCTCTTGATCCCATCATACATACCGTGAAAATTTCCAGTATCCGCAGGTCTTTTGGGATACTGAGGCAAATTTCTGTCCAGTAGTCATTTGCACATCGCCTTGCAGTCTGTTGGACCTTATTTCTGGCTGCTCTTAAAAGTCGTAAGTTTTCATCTGTTGGCATACCTTTGAACCTCAAGAATGCTGACCGTTTCTCATCCAAAACAGCAGTCATCTCAGAAGCTTTTGCTTCGAACCAGTCGCTCGTTCGAGCTTTCTTCGGACCGAAAGTGGAAAGTGCGACTCGGCATATGCTGTTTTTAATCGATTCCCAGTTTTCTGAAGCCGATTCAAGTGGGGTTGTCTTGCTGAACTCGGCGGTGAAGGCTTTTGCAAATCGCGCAGCTAGATTAGGTTCGCACATGCGGGTGACGTCAATCCTAGGCTTACCAGACAATTTGGTGCGGTGAAATCTCGTGTCGGAAAGCTTCAGTTTTGCACAGACCAGTGAATGATCAGTGTCACAGTCTGCGCTTTGATATGATCTGGTGAGAAGTACGCTTCCTATGTTAGTGCGCCTAACAAGAATAAGATCAAGCTGGTGCCAGTGCTTAGATCGAGGATGTTTCCAAGAGACCTTATGCTGTGGTTTTGTTTGAAAGAAAGTGTTACTAACACAGAGACTGAACTGTGTGCATAATTCTAAAAGGCGTAGTCCATTTTCATTGGTTTTACCTACACCGAATCTCCCGAGACAGTTTTGCCAAGATTCGTAATCCGCACCAACTCTAGCAATGAAATCACCCAATACCACTACACAGTTTTTCTGTGGTACGTTTTTCAGGACGGCTGTGAGGTTATGATAAAAAACGTCTTTTTCAGCAGGCGTCGCAGAGAGCGTCGGTGCATAAACGTCTATTAACGTAATGGTACAGGTAATGCACCTCAGATTTAAAGTCCAAATCCGTTCGCTCCCGCTGCTGCTCGGTTCTGTTGCTTTTAGAAGGTCGTTTCGAACGGCAAACCCACCTCCATGCAGTCGAGGCTCATCAGAACCTCTTCCTTTCCAAAAAACGTGTAATCTCTTTCTGTTAGCTTACCTGTGTCTGGTAATCGCGTCTCTTGTAGGGCTGCCACGTCGACATTTAGTCTCTTTAACTCATTGTTAATCACAGCAGATTTTCTTACGCCTCTGATAATCGAGACGTCGTCATGAAATCCAGGAAGCATGGACCGGACGTTCCCAGTTCCCAGTTTCAGAAATGACATTTGTTTTTTTAGTAGTTGGTTTCGCTGGTGCGGAAATAACAGTCTGCTTGTCGGTTGATTCCTAATCCCCATGCACCCAATGAGGATAGCAGACCGTGGCGAGACGGCACCATATTGGCTGGAAGCTGCCCAGCTTGAGGCGGGCGGTAGCCGTCCAATGAGACCTGAAAGTCTCTCCCACCGTCGGAAGCAGCCCCAGGCGCTGAGCTCTACGCCAATCGAGCCATAGCTTTTAACCGGTATCTGCTGCTTCCCGTGTTATTATCCACAGAAGCGGAATGGAGTGTCCTCTCCATTGGTGCGTTGTGATGTACGCCAGGGCAGTTCAAAGTGGAGAACTAGCTGTTGCCCATGCAGCAAGTGCTCCCTCTCCACGGCACCACCGGAACCAAAGGAACAGCTAGGCTGATACGTTTGGACAACGATGCCGTCGCAGAAGTTGGCAGGGCGAAGTTGTAAAGAACTTCGGACTGCCTAACGGGACTCCAGCTCCGAATGTTCCCCTCAGGTTGACTCCTGAAGCATTTTCTATGATTGGATGTAGCCACAAAGCAGTGGGACGTTTGAGATAAGTGTTTCACTTCCCCAGATGGACCGCCTTCATTGACTTACGAGCTCCACCAGCCCGTAGCATGCTGGTTTTGAGGCGTCAGTCAGCCGGCTTCGCCCTTTCTCCTGTCAGTAGAAGCAGTTCCGCCGGGTCACACAGGACCACGCGTGCAGGCCAGGAGCTGGACTTGGTTGTCAGAGGCTATAAGAGACGCATGCCATTGGAGCATTTTTGGAATCGGGAGCTTATCCCCAAAACCTTGGACCAATACATTAGGTCTAGAATAATAGAAAAAGACGAGCCTTAAGACTATTCCGCATTGAGCTGTTTGATGGATTGGTGTTTAATTTCAGTTTCGTTCACAGTAGCGGTGGCTAGTGTGTTAGACAGTCACATTGACTTTTTTCACATTTTATCAGTTAATTTTACGAGCTGTGTTGAGTAGATTGGAAACATATTTCTTATGTTTCTCTTTTGAAATGATTCACTCAATGTCATCCAACAGTGATTCCAATAGTCTGCCGAAAATAAATCCATGATGTGCTTGAACTTAATATTGAATACATAACGGCTTTTAGCAACGCGTCAGACACGAAAATATGGATGTCCTTGATAGCGTCGTTGGATTAGCCACATCGCCAGAAAGACTACCTCGAAGCATCGCCAAAGCTACCTATGTACAACCCCTTAAGAGGTATCCAAGATAGATGACTCCCGGAAAACTCTCAGTGCAGAAATATCGAGAAACGAAGAATGTGTCGGGTGTGCGATAAAGTGATGAGCTCGGCGGAAGAAAGAAATCATGTTGATAGCCTATGTCCTGCCACTGGCGAAAGGCTGAAGTAATCAAGTAAGTATCGAATGTAAATAACCTGATAAGTTGTTTGGTGTAATGATTTTAGAATTCACTGAGACAAAGTCACTTGTGACTTTGTATACAGGAGTGATTGATCCACTTTTCCAGTCAGTAGGAGCCTTGCTACAACTCAGTGACTTGTTGAGGAGATCAGAGAGTGGTGAGAATAGAGCATGGGCGCATTGGTTTAGGAGGAACGTTGTTATTTCATCAGCACGTAGTGAATTTTTTTATTTAAACCGAGTAGCCTTACTAGGACACTCGGATTTCACAGCGATTCACTGTATTGCGTTAATTTGTGATCTCAACGCAGGCATACCATAATATATGCGCTCGTTAGGGTAGAACACTCTAGCGTAAAATTGGGCGAGTTCGTTAGCTGGTTCGAGAGCCACGGATGTAGTTCCAGTTGTAGTTAGTATAACGGAAACGCCTGGCTTTACACTGGCATTTATATTCACGATCTGGAAGAGGATATTCGGGTTTCGTTCAATTTTATTCATCAGATTTATTTGATAATCTTTATTCTCCTGGACAAGTTTAGTAACTTTTTCCCTCAACAAACGGTAGGATTCCCAGGATTCATGTCTTGATTGCAGTATGTAGTTTCTCCACGCACAGTTTCTTACCTTTTATCATTTCCGTGTTTGATTCCTGATCACTAATTTAAATTCTTGTTAAGTTTTTTGAAACACAGAGTGCAGTTTATTTTTTGTAGACTTTCTCAAGTATCTATGACCAGTATTGTTGGACATCAGTGTTATTCGATGTCTAGTCGGTGACTTCTTGAAGTGCCATTGATAATGCGACCGTATCGATTTTTTCTTATCAATTTCTGAGCATCACTTGCTCTTTTCGCTTCAGATATATAGCCGTGATTTCTCTGAACGTGAGGTGTTGATCATAGTAAATAGCAACACCTCCTCCTCCACGATCCATTCAAGTACGATGAAAAAGAAACATGTTTGGAATGGAAATTTCCTCCTCAACTAATTGCTGATTGAACCTGGTGTTCGGTAAGGCTATCAGGAGTGGTGAATATTTTTTGATGAAGCTCGATTAACTCGGATAATTTATTTGTCAAGCATTCTGCATCTGTGTGAAAAACATTTAATGTTTGATCTGGATAAAAGTGTTGGATGATGGGTATTTGAGTGGATAAGTTGACTACGTGTCAAGGATGTTACAAGTAAAAGCCTAAACAAAGCTACCTGTTTAAGTTCATCTTGATTGCCGCAGTGATCTCAAGCATAAAGAATCGCCGAGAAAATTTATGGGTAACTTACTATGCACTGATCTCGTGTATTCTTTGGTTTTCATTCCATTAGCAGTGCGCTCGTATATTCTTTGCGCGCGATCTCCAGTGCTGCCATCGAATGATGTCAAGGTCACCATTTGATTTACCGCCCCATTCAATCCGTCTAATTTTAATTTTGCCAGGGATGGTTTGCGACATGAGTTGAGATTCTTTGTACCGGTTTGATCAGAAGATTCTGTCGTAGCTGGTGATTCAAAAAATCAATTAATTTGTCGCGTTTTCAACTGTGTATGAAATACACAAATTTGCATGATGATTTACAAACATCATCCATTGCTCATATAGTAAGTTAGTTCTACCTTGAGAGCTTTAAATTGTGTAAGAAAACAATCAATCAAATATGTTTTAGCCCCCTTTTTACACGTGGATTGCTATACGTATATCTATGAAAGATATCTTCATCGTTTACATCACTTTCTGTGACCTTGAATCGTGATAAGCTATTATTGATTATCCCAAGTTACTTTACAAAGATGTACAGCATACCACATGACACTATCTTTTGTTTACAGGCTACGTTCTTTGTGAAAAAACTTCCACCCTCGTCTATTCCATTTGGTACTTTTTCTCATGCGGCTCAGAAGAGATTCCATACGGCTTGGTAGGGTGGGTGGACGATAAACTATGAAAGCCACCGAGATAAAAAGTTTTCACAAAGTTGCCAACCTGGTTACAAATAATGAAGACAAACGAACTATTCACCTATTACCGTGGCAATGTTTTACTTGGTTTTAATGTGTGAGGCATGTTGTTGAACAATATGGTTTGAAAAAGACACTGTATCGATTTCTAAAAGTAAATTTCAACTTTATTAGCGTATTTAAACAACTAAAATTTCGGGTCAAGAATTCGATAATGATTGGTTTAATGAGTTATGCATTTTCTGCTCAAACATCTTTTTCATTTCACCAGACAAGTACTACTTTGTGAGGTTCAGGAATGAATGTTGTTTTCCGGGTTGAAACGATCTCCTGAATAGCCTCGGCCTTGTATTAACTCATCGAAAGTGAGTTACAAGTGCATTTTTGCCAGATAACGACGAACCATTTGAAGCCAATATAACTGTGCCTAGCCTTCGTAAAATATATTTTTATCACATAGTCTCATTCAGTGATACTTGCTTCCGTATCATTAATTACATGCTTACTTTACCTCTTTTTGGAAAATCGGAAGAATTCTTTTATAAATTTAGGGTCATATTCTAACCTCTGAAAAATCCAGCTGTTGTCGTAGATAGGGTTTTATTCTACTATGCACCACTGAAAAGTCTTGTATCTCTAGTAGTACTTTATAGTATCATAACACTGAAGACTATTCACACAATTAATCAAATTTATGGAATACACGAAATTCCGGGACATCTCTCTACGGCAATGGAAGTATTATTGCGATCACTGAACCAATGTCCAACAAAGTAAGGATTTGGAACAATCATTAATTATTCACAAGAGTGCTAACCTTCTTGCTGGGTCTCATGCTTTGTTTCCGGTTTCGTGGCAAATTTCACCTGCAATTTGGATGGACTACCCGAGATTGACGAATCAATATCGCTGCAAACAGAGAGCATCGAAAATCATAATTATTTAATGGCCCAAAAATGAGTTTCGTTTTATTCTTAATCGAAAATTAACGAATTCACTTGGTTCTGTCTCAAGCACACTGCTAATTTGGAAGCGGTATCGATGGCAGTACAATCTTCTCTGTCATCTTCGATGCTGCAAATTATCAGTCTGAATTTTTCATGTGATTTGTCATTCATCGGGTAGCTTGTTATTGTCACGTGAATTGGACTGACAATCGATAAATCG
>JACCGJ010004934.1:22500-146911 GCA_013407085.1 Atriophallophorus winterbourni | reverse complement strand
GTGCTTGACCAAGTATCACTTAGTGATTCTGTGTCTGAACACCGTGGTTCGTTGTACGAACCCTAAATAACAGTTGGCATACAAGTATAACCTTGTTCACCTTTTATCCACTGTTTCGAGTCTCACTGAACCTGAACTTACTGTCGCCACCTGACGACGGCAAACAGCCATAAACCAGTAGTGGTGTGAAAGGCATGGGGATGAGAGCATCACATTACTTTGGTCATCCATAAGCGCCTCGTGTGCTTGACCAAGAATCACTTAAAGATACTGTGTCTGAACACCGTGGTACGTTGTACGAACCCTATATAACAGTTGGCATACAAGTTTAACCTTGTTTACCTTTAGTCCACTGTTTCAAGGCTCCCTGAACCTGATCTTACTGTCTCCAACTGACGACAGCAAACAGCCAGGAACCGGTAGTGGTGTGTAAGGGATGGGGATGTGAGCAACACATTACTTTGTTCATCCATAAGCGCCTCGAGTGCTTGACCGCGAATCACTTTGTGATTCTGTGTCGGAACATCTTGGTTCGTTGTACGAACCCTATATAACAGTTAGCATACAAGTTTAACCTTATTTACCTTTGGTCCACTTTTTCAAGGCTCACTGAACATGATCTTACTGTCTCCACCCGACGACGGCAAACAGCCAGAAACCGATAGTGGTGTGTAAGAGATGGGGATGTGAGCAACACATTACATTTTGGTTATCTAAGATATTCTTATACGGATCGAATGGTCGTGAACCATTCACTATAACAACAGCTTAGTTTAGTTTTCTCAAGTGGAAATTTAGTAATTTGTAATATTTAAATTTATGTTGAAAATGACTATCTTTTAGACGGATTATATGAAAATACGATACATTGGCTTTGACACTGTGAACCTAAACGTTCGTACATGAAACCTGGATTCGATGGCGGCGTCAAAATCCTCATAGTCTTGAGAACAATATTTGTAATGAGCGATGAACTGAAGGTGCTCTGATGAGATTCCACTTCCTAGAATAGTGCTTGTCGTTAGAATTAGAACAATTCATCAACGGCAACAAACAGAATCGGACGCTAAATCTCGAGAGCATCAATGGTACAATTACATTGCCCAATTTTTTTGCGAAGACGCTCTTGTCGAAACAGTCCGAAAATGACGTTTTTATCAATTCCTCACAGCAGTCATCAAAAACATGCCAATGAAAAACGATGTTGTGTATTTATGTGATTTCAATGCCATATTTTTCTTGAACATAAAGATTCGGGTGCAACATATTTAGAGAAGTTTGTAGCAAGTAGAACAAACGATTATGTACAACACCTTTTAAAACTATGGACCCAGTTCAGTCTTTGTGTTATACCTCATTTTTCCGAACAATTTCACAACATAAATTTTCTTGGAAACACCGTCGGTCTAATCATTCGCATTAGTGATCTTATTCGTTTTAGTCTCACCAATATAAGATGCATTTTCCTTTCCAGATCATATGAATTCAAAGACTGCGACACTAATTATTCATGGTTTGTGCAAAATCGAAGCTTCATCAGATTACATTTCGCCGCGCCAAATGGAGTGGGAAGTCAAAGGTCGAAGATGCATCGAAAATTAATCGTTAGGATTAATTTCCTGTGAATTTGCTCAATTATTTAATCTAAACGAGAGGTAAAGCGGAATTACCATGTTACAAGTCCCGTTTATTCGCTGGAAACTACCAATAAATCCTGCGAAGTGTACAGCTTTGCACATGGGACCTTGGTCAGCGATGAAAATGTGCTTTCTTGATGTTCATTCAATCAAGTCTGTACATTGTGAAACATATCTGGGGATACATGTTTCGGACTGGTTGAAGAACAATGCCGAAAAATTCCGAATACCCACGCCGCTAATCGAATGTAATATGTAATTCGGCTGCCTTTTTCATAGTTTAGTCCTGATATACTGAAGATAATCTATAGCTAGCAAATCAATCATTGTCTTGAATAGGGTCTACCAAAAGAAGAGAATGCAAATCTAAAGAAAACAACAAAACAACAAAGCCGGTCAAAAATTTCCGTTTGCTAACCTGTGAGAATCGTCTTGATAAGTTGCGTCTTTATCAACTGGAGAATTGACCTCGACGCTTGAAACTCGATTTTACCCACCGGATTCGTCTTTGATGTTACGGTTCGACATTACAACAAAATCTAGAAGTACTCGTTGTCATAACCATCAAGTTTAAATCCTGAGGACACTGCGGCTTCGGGCGAAAGTCACGTTGTTCATTCGGGTGGTCAACGCATTGTCCATTGGTTGTAATCAAGCTCTTGTGAAGTGTATGTTTTTCATATACAACCTTGGAAAGCAAAACTTCTTGTGATCTCAGTCTACAGTCGCAGTAATGTATTGGAACCTAAATTGCTATTTGTGCAACTGCAGATAAAAATTGATTGATGCGAGATAAAAGATGTAGCGTGATTATGCAGGACGCTTCTGTTTCAGCCTCTAACACTACACAATCACTTGTGAGTTCCCAAAGGTTTTCACAAATTTTTATTGAAATTTTTCACCTGCGGCGCTAATAACTTTCTGGTGCTGAACGCACTGAAGAACGTTAACAGAGATGGATGTGAACGTGTGAGAAACTCAGGTTTGCTGAATAGCAGGGTGCAAATCTGCACGCAAAAATGTTGTGATAGCAAAAACCATTGTTCTCGTTGTTTTTGTGCAAAATGCTATCTAAACTGGAATTTTATTGTGCGGCAAGATGGTGAATAACATTCCAATACAAAAGGTCAGTATCACGCCATACGTGCGGAAATAAGCGTGATTGCATTGTGTAACTCTTTGGCTTCTCACATAGATATTAAGCTGATTCTATTTTCGCAATGCAACAAGAGTAAAGAATAATATCCTGTGTGAGTAGCTGTTCAGAAAAATCATTCTTATTAGTAATTGAACAGCAAATGTTTGTAGGACAAGAACTAAACACGCAATAATTATTTTACCGGCATTTGAGTTTAGTTTGTGGTACTTAACCAGTACGCACGTGCATTTACCAATTCTCTTCTTCTTCTTCTTCTCTTTTCTTCGCTCTCTATCTGATGCCAGTTTGCCGAATCACACAGAATTGAGCGTCCAGCAAATTATCAACGTCTTATAGATCTGCCTATGCATGAACCACTTCGTATTTAATGAGCAATTAAATATACACAAAGAAGGGTTGGCAATGGGTTCACCGATATGTCCAGTACTTGCAAACATGCATATGGAGAATTTCAAGAAAACAGCCCTCAATAATATAGGATTCAAGCCAAAATTATGGTGGCGCTATGTTGATGACATAGTTGTTATTAACAGGGAGATCAGTTGTAGGCCTTCTTCAACTATTTAAATGAAATAGACCCAAGTATTACGGTCAAAAAGGAAGTGGAATCATGCACAGGCACTCTTCCATTTTTGGAATGTTTAGCACAAAATAAAGACGTGAAAATAAAACTTTTGTCTATTGGAAACCTATCAATACAAATGCTGTAGTAAGATAAACTACCGCTCATCAAAGCAGACTTCAGTCCCATACTGGCGAATGATCCTGTTTATTCCCACGAGACGTGACACACTGTAGGCGTAATATAGGCTGTTTAGCGGTAAGGTAAAATAAGTGATGGTGGGTTAACTACTACTTGATCATGTTTCCTGTATTGACTATCACCCTTGATCTTACGAAGCCTCTGTGTCAGAACTGATACGTTACCAAAAAACTACTCTAAACGATTGCACTAAAATTACGCTTATATTTCTCTGGTTATGATAAAATTACGCCCAATATACTCAAGCATTTTACACAATTTCCATGCGGAATTCTGACTAAGTTATTCTGCTAATCGCTGGTCAAACAGACGGAATGGAAATCCGATATAATCTCCCGGATTTCACAGCCCGCAAATTGCAAGCCTGTTACCCTGTTTTCCGCCGTGTGCAAGCTGTTGGAAAGGATAGTGGCGAACAAAGTGAGCAAATACATTAAATTAAATAAGCTATTTCGGGAAGCGCAACACAGCTTTGTAAAAGGATACTCCAGCCTTACTAACCTTCTACTTACCCTTGACGATTGGCCTCGAGCAGTATATGCTGGGGATACCATCCTTTATGTAACCTCAATGATTTGTCACATATTACATGACACGTGTAGGAACAGTTGCGACACGCGACAGATTTGACCTTACCACTGTGGACTGTCTTGCTGACGACGAATGTTTCGCAAACATCAGATCGTGTAATGTTAACTGGGCGAACTAAATGTACAAATCAGAGCAAAACATCGATACGTGCAGGGTTGGCTGTGTTGTGTTGTTTGTGGTTGACGGAAAGTGACGAGTTGTAGGAATATTTCGTCATCCGATTTACCACGAATTTGTCAGCCCGCCCCAAAAATCATCTCGTTAAACATCTACTTAACCCCTTGGTCCTTACTCGGACAAAAATCATTCAATGGCTTTAATCATTCCACATTCACGACTGACATTTTTTCACGTATCCGGTCATCCAGATGCCAAGATGTTTCTATGAAATGTACGACTCAATCGTGTGACTGCCAAGTTCATATGAGAACGGAAATGGGTTCCCAAATTGCAAAATTCTGCACTTGCGAATGTTGAAAGTTATTTTGTTTAATTGACTAGTGTGCAGCACTTTTCAATCTAAATTGAGTGTGTAACAGCAGATGTTGAAGTGTTCCAAGTTAAACAAACACGGACAGTATACAATCACATTTTACAGTTCAATAGTAGTGTATTCTCGTTCATCATTCTGATCATCCTTGTATGAGATGATTTGACATATCAAATACATTTTGTATGTTAGAATCGTGGTTCCTCCTACTGATCGACGGAGAAAGAAGAACAAATTGTGGACAGCTGTCGCCTCATTACGGCTTGATTGAAATCAGCCAATCCCAGCATGGCCATTCGCTCTTGATATTGGATGTGCTGCATCCCATCAACTAGCTTCATGTCTCGGTGGTTCATTCTATCTAGCAATCCAATCGCTTTTCATAGCCACGGTGGGATCATGTACTCTAACGTTGGATGGATGTAAATAAGTAATTTAGTAATTAATTCAGTAATGCGTGGAAGTTATTTTGGGAGAACCATCCAACTATTCCCCTCAGCATTCCCAAGATACCACATGCCCCGCTGAAGACTTTCTGGCAATGGCTATTTGGCTTCATATTATTATTAATCCAGATACAAAGATCTTTCTTAGTGGTTCTCCAAGTGAGGTTTGTATGTTTAAAATTATATGTGTGCTCGTATTGCCGGCCAAGTTGCAGCATTTTACATTTACGTTTGTTGAAAGCCCTCAGATCTATTTGAGACCAAAGATACTGAGCATCCGACTGCTCTTTCAGCATTGAACAGTATTCAGTGGATCAGATTTAATTCATTATTTTTCTGGCATTAGAAAAACGTACCATTTCGCATGGTAATACTTGGGAAACATCATGTATAACAAAAAAGGATAGGCCAGGGCACTGAAATTTGATGGAGGCCGCTGGTGACATTGATGGTTTTTGACATACAGCCCTCAATGCAGTCTCGCACATGCTGTTATGTGAGATAATCTCACAACAGTCACCAAAACCATGCTAATGAAAAGTGTATACACTAATTGAGTGAATGTTTGTGAGAGTGCAGATTACGAGTCTTGGCCAAATTGTCTAGGATGTTTCACAGTTGGTAGAAGAAATGATATAAGAAAACGCCTTTTGATACTATGCACATAGTTCACAATTTCCGCCTGTAACATAAATTTCTAGCAAAGCCACTGCAAAAAGTCTCTTGGAAACATCATCGTTTCATAACATTGATCGTCCACATTAATGTGTTGCTCACATCCCCATCCCTTACAACACATTTCTTTGGTCATCCATATGCGCCTCGAGTGCTTGACCAAGAATCATTTTGTGATTCTGTGTCTCAACAACGTAATTCGTTGTACGAACCCTATATAACAGTTGGCATGCAAGTATAACCTTGTTGATCGTCCACGTTTAGCTTATTTCGTGGCACCGTGTACAGGATAATTTAAACAATTATGCAGATAACTTGTTACTCATGAGTAAACGTATGTTTGATATATTAAATTCCTGAAATTTATAAAACGTTATCAGCGCAAAATGTTCTGTCAGCTTGAGCATTAATAAAAATAATCACATCATTAAAAACGCTTTTCGCTTTCAAGCTTGTAAACGTTCGAGACTGAAAAACATCGGAGAATAGTTTATCAATCAGAGAGAGTGATAGCGAGGCGACACATTTTGATGATCTACTGAACAAACAACTTCGTTCAATTCTTTTTAAATGTAACTCACCGAAATTGAGAAACAATGTTTGATTACGTAAGAAAAACATGTAAGCGGTTCCTTGTGCTGGGTGAATATGAAAAGCGTATAATCTTACAGGTTACAAAACTCATACATTTTTCATACTTCCGGGCAATAAAAGGGTTGAATGAGGTACATTAGAGAAATATCAAAGTATCTGGGTTTGTAAAAATCATAAAAATAGTATCCTTGCGCCTGTAACCAAGCATGCTATACACTCGGCTAACTCTGGGAATTTTATTGCGATTCCCAACTTAATGTTTGCTGAAGTTACTCTGCACATTAAAACACTCAGCCGTGACTACACCGCGCAAGCTGGGACACCATGGTTGACTAAAACATATCTCCACTCGATAGGACGTACCGTTAGGCAACCAAATCCAGAATGCGCAGCTTTTGGGATACGCAACGTTTAATCATAGAACGCTTCGTATGGCCTGGAATAAAATAGTGAGTAGGGGATGTTGCCAGAGCCTGGGTCTCTTGTCAAAAATCCAGAGTTCAACGCCACATACGGAGCACAATTGGAACATACGACGACAATTGCACGCGTTTCAGCCATGTTCCTATCGACGTCGTCTGGCCGCTGCCAAACTCGAAAGCCCAGCGATGCCTCCTGACGTATGTAGATCGATACACGCATTAGTCGGTAGCTGTACCCATCCAGGACATCAATTCAGAAACGATAGCGAAAATTATTCGTCGCACACTGGATTGATAATTACGACACACCAGAAATTGTGACGACAGACCGCGTTTGCAATTCGAATAGAAGCTCATCCATGACCTCACAAGGCTGCTCGGAACAAAGCGAATCCGGACGACAGCTTATCACCTCGCAGCAAACGGGATGATTGAACGGATGCCCAGACGGTTAAAGACATCCTGATGGCTTGATTAGACCCAAGCAACTAGACTGAACACCTATCGCTGGTTCTACTGAGCTGTGTTGCAGACCAGTATATCTACACATTCATCATTGTACACGTCGACTTATTCAACCTTTCGCCAACACACGATTCGAAAGTCAATCAGCATCACATGTACAAATATCGAAACTCCAAACTGATTTTGAAAACATGCAGGTTGCACAGCTATGAATAATATGACATTCAACCTACGTAAAAGCAAGTTGCTGCGCCTTGCCGCAAGAACTTGCAATCAGAGTGGTAAGCCGTTCTTGTTGTCTCCCCCGAGACTCACTGTTTTGGTGAATCCATCGTTTCAGTGAAGAAGCTCACACTGGAATTGCTAACTCAGTTTGTATCAAAAAGAAGAAGACAAAATAATTTTCACTGTCATATGTTTATTATTATGGAATCAGATTTAGTTTTGGAATGAGCTATTGCGAGAGTTAGTGTTGTTTTTATATTGCTGAAAATTCGTGAACACGAATGAAGTCATTCTTCTTCTTCTGTACCGGTAGGATAAAAGGCTACATACAAGGGTAAGTGTTTGGGACACAGGTATGGCCAGGGTTAGTGTTCATGAATAACGAATGCAAAATTATGTAGCATGGCTATTTTTGAAAGTTAAATCGCAGATATGTAGAACTGTTTATACGCGTCTGTACAAAATTGCGATTATTTCTTATCAATAAATCCTTTGACCATAAAGGATATCAATGTGCATTGTGGCGTAAATATTGATCATAATATCATTATTGCTCGCTGGCGAGAACTCCCGTCTACACAATCACTTATGAGTTCCCAAAGGTTTTCACAAAGTTTTATTGAAAATTTTCACCGGCAGCGCTAATAACTTTCTGGTGCTGAACGCATTGAAGAGCGTAAACGGAGATCGATACGAATTTTTTAAGTAAACGTGTGAGAAACTGTGGTTCATTCAATAGCGAGGTGCAAATCTGCACGCAATAAGGTTGTGATTGCAAAAACCATTGTTCTCGTTGTTTTTGTGCGAAATGCTACCTAAACTGGAATTTTATTGTGCGGCAAGATGGTGAAAAACATTCCAATACAAAAGGTCAGTATCACGCCATACGTGCGGAAATAAGCGTGATTGCATTGTGTAACTCTTTGGCTTCTCACAGATATTGAGCTGGTTCTATTTTCGCAATGGAACAAGAGTAAAGAATACTATCCTGTGTGAGTAGCTGTTCAGAAAAATCATTCTTATTAGTAATTAAACAGCAAATGTTTGTAGGACAAGAACTAAACACGCAATAATTATTTTACCGGCATTTGAGTTTAGTTTGTGGTACTTTACCAGTACGCACGTGCATTTACCAATTCTCTTCTTCTTCTTCTCTTCTCTTCGCTCTCTATCTGATGCCAGTTTGTCGAATCACACAGAATTGAGCGTCCAGCAAATTATCAACGTCTTATAGACCTGCCTATGCATGAACCACTTCGTATTTAATGAACAATTATATAGACACAAAGAAGGGTTGGCAATGGGTCCACCGATATGTCCAGTACTTACAAACATGTATATGGGGAATTTCAAGAGAACAGCCCTTAATAATATAAGATTCAAGCCAAAATTTTGGTGGCGCTATGTTGATGACATATTTGTTATTATCAGGGAGATCAGTTGTAGGCCTTCTTCAACTATTTAAATGAAATAGACCCATGTATTACGGTCAAAAAGGAAGTGGAATCCTGCACGGGCATTTGGAATTTTTAGCACAAAATAAAGACGTGAAAATAAAAACATTTGTCTATTGGAAAGCTATCAATAAAAATGCTGTACTACGATAAACTTCCGCTCATCAAAGGCAGATCTTCAGTTCCATACTGACCTCTGATTCTGTTTATTCCCACGAGACGTGACACACTGTAGGCGTACTATAGGCTGTTTAGCGGTAAGGTAAAATAAGTGATGGTGGGTTAACTACTACTTAATCATGTTTCCTGTATTGACTATCACCCTTGATCTTACGAAGCTTCTGTGTCAGAACTGATACGTTACCAAAAAACTACTCTAAACGATTGCACGCAAATTACGCTTATATTTCTCTGGTTATGATTAAATTACGACCAATATACTCAAGCATTTTGCACAATTTCTATGCGGAATTCTGACTCAGTTATTCTGCTAATCGCTGGTCAAACAGACGGAATGGAAATCCGATATAATCTCCCGGATTTCACAGCCCGCAAATTACAAGCCTGTTACCCTGTTGTCCGCCGTGTGCAAGGTTATGGAAAGGATAGTGGCGAACAAAGTGAGCAAATACCTTGAAGAAAATAAGCTATTTCCGGAAGCGCAACACAGTTTTAGAAAAGGATACTCCTGCCTTACTAACCTTCTACCTACCCTTGACGATTGGCCTGATTTAACCTTACCACTGACGACTTTTATGCAGACGACGCATGTTTCGCAAACATCAGATCGCGTCATGTTAACTGGGCCAACCAAATGTACAAATCAGAGCACAAAAATCGATACGTGCGGGGTTGCCTGTGTTGTGTTGTTTGTGGTTGACGGAAAGTGACGAGTTGTAGGAATATTTCGTCACCCGATTTATACGCGAATTTTTCAGCCCGCCCCGAAATTCATCCTGTTCAAAATCTACTTAATCCCATGCTCCTTACTCGAACAAGAAATAATTCAATGGCCTTAATCATTCTAAATTCACGACTGACTGTTTTTCAAGTAGCCGGTCATCCAGATGCCAAGATATTTCCATGATATGTACCACTCAATCGTGTGACTGCAAAGTTCTTATGAGAACGGAAATGGGTTCCCAAATTGCAAACTTCTTCACTTGCGAATGTTGAAAGATATTTAGTTTAATTGACTACTGGTGCAGCACATTTCGGTCTAAATTGAATGTGTAACGGTAGATGTTGGAGTGTTCCAAGTTAAACAAACACGGACAGTATACAATTACATTTTACAGTTCAATAGTAGTGTATTCTCGTACATTATTCTGATCATCCTTGTATGAAATGATTGGATATATCGAATACATTTTGTATGTTAGAATCGTGGTTCCTCCTACTAATCGACGGAAAAAGAAGAACGAATTGTGGAGAGCTGTCGCCTCATTACGGCTTGATTGAAATCAGCCAATCCCAGCATGGCCATTCGCTCTTGATATGGGATGTGCTGCATCCCTTCAACTAGCTTCATGTCTCGGTGGTTCATTCTATCTAGCAATCCAATGGCTTTTCATAGCCACGGTGGGATCATGTACTCTAACGTTGGATGGATGTAAATAAGTAATTTAGTAATTAATTCAGTAATGCGTGGATGCCTTTTTGGGAGAACCATCCAACTATTCCCCTCAGCATTCCCGAGATACCACATGCCCTGCTGAAGACTTTCTGGCAATGGCTATTTGGCTTCATATTATTATTAATCCAGATGCAAAGATCTTTCTTAGTGGTTCTCCAAGTGAGGTTTGTATGTTTAAAATTATATGTGTGCTCGTATTGCCGGCGAAGTTGCAACATTTTACATTTACGTTTGTTGAAAGGTATCAGATTATGTTGAGACAAGAGATACTGATAATCCAAATCCTCTTTCAACATTGAACAATATTCAGTGGATCAGAATTCCTTCATTAATTTTCGGGCATTAGCAAAACGTACCATCTTGCATGGTAATACTTGGGAAACATCATGCATAACAAGAAAAGCATAGGCCAGGGCACTGAAACTTGATGGAGGCCGATGGTGACATTGATGGTTTTTGACATTCAGCCCTCAATGCAGTCTCGCACATGCTGTTATGTGAGATAATCTCAAACAGTCAACAAACCCATGCTAATGAAAAGTGTATGCCCTAATTGAGTGAATGTTTGTGAGAGTGCAGATTACGAGTCTTGGCCAAATTGTCTAGGAAGTTTCACAGTTGGTAGAATAAATGATATAAGAAAACGCATTTTTGATACTATGCACATAGTTCACAATTTCCGCCTGTAACATAAATTTCTAGCAAAGCCACTGCAAAACGTCTCTTGGAAACATCCTCGTTTCATAACATTGATCGTCCACATTAATGTGTTGCTCACATCCCCATCCCTTACAACACATTTCTTTGGTCATCCATATGCGCCTCGAGTGCTTGACCAAGAATCATTTTGTGATTCTGTGTCTCAACAACGTAATTCGTTGTACGAACCCTATATAACAGTTGGCATGCAAGTATAAACTTGTTGATCGTCCACGTTTAGCTTATTTCGTGGCACCGTGTCCAGGATAATTTAAACAATTATGCAGATAACTTGTTACTCATGAGTAAACGTATGTTTGATATATTGAATTCCTGAAATTTATAAAACGTCATCAGCGCAAAATTTTCTGTCAGCTTGAGCATTAATAAAAATAATCACATCATTAAAAACGCTTTTCGCTTTCAAGATTGTAAACGTTCGAGACTGGAAAACATCGGAGAATACTTTATCAATCAGAGAGAGTGATAGCGAGGCGACACATTTTGATGATCTACTGAACAAACAACTTCGTTCAATTCTTTTTAAATGTTACTCACCGAAATTGAGAAACAATGTTTGATTACGTAAGAAAAACATGTAAGCGGTTCCTTGTGCTGGGTGAATATGAAAAGCGTATAATGTTACAGGTTACATTTTTCATACTTCCGGGCAATAAAAGGGTTGAATGAGGTACATTAGAGAAATATCAAAGTATCTGGATGTGTAAAAATCATAAATATAGTATGCTTGTGCCGTTAACCAAGCATTCAAAGTTATTCAAAGTTTCAATGGTCCAAAAAGTAAATACTTTTTAGTAACCACAGATTAAAAATATAGGGAATTCATAAAAACAACACAAATGTTTTATACACAAGGAAGGTCAGCACGTGTATTCAGGTGCAAGGTTGGGTTTAGTCAACATAAACTTGTCAAGTTCAGCCTTGAACATGTTCAGGCTTGTTGCGCAAATGATATGTGGGGGCAGTGAGTTCCATAGAAAACAGACTCTGACAGCAAAGAAAAACCTTCGACAATTTGATCTGGAGTGTGGAATAATTAACTTGTATCCATGCGATCTGCTACCACGTGCTTCTTGCCGATGAAACAGGTGTTCGAGTGGGTGATCCACTGTATGCAGAATATTGAAAAGCAGGATCAAGTCACCCCTGAGACGACGGTACGGCTAACTCTGGCGAATTTTAAAGCGATTCCCAACTTAATGCTTGCTGAAGTTACTCTGCACATTAAAACACTCAGCCGTGACTACACCGCGCAAGCTGGGACACCATGGTTGACTAAAACATATCTCCACTCGATAGGACGTACCGTTAGGCAACCAAATCCAGAATGCGCAGCTTTTGGGATACGCAACGTCTAATCACAGAACGCTTCGTATGGCCTGGAATAAAAACGGGAGTGCGGGAGATTGCCAGAGCCTGGGTCCCTTGTCAAAAATCCAAAGTTAAACGCCACATACGGAGCACAATTGGAACATACGACGACAATTGCACGCGTTTCAGCCATGTTCCTATCGACATCGTCTGACCGCTGCATTAGTCGGTAGCTGTACCCATCCAGGACATCAATTCAGAAACGATAGCGAAAATTATTTGTCGGACATGGATTGATAATTACGACACACCAGAAATTGTGACGACACACCGCGTTTGCAATTTGAATAGAAGCTCTTCCATGACCTCACAAGGCTGCTCGGAACAAAGCGAATCCGGACGACAGCTTATCACCTAGCAGCAAACGGGATCACTGAACGGATGCACAGACGGTTAAATGCATCCTGATGGCTCAATTAGACCCAAGCAACTAGACTGAACACCTATCGCTGGTTCTACTGAGCTGTGTTGCAGACCAGTATATCTACACATTCATCATTGTACACGTCGACTTATTCAACCTTTCGCCAACACACGATTCGAAAGTCAATCAGCATCACATGTACAAATATCGAAACTCCAAACTGATTTTGAAAACATGCAGGTTGCACAGCTATGAATAATATGACATTCAACCTACGTAAAAGCAAGTTGCTGCGCCTTGCCGCAAGAACTTGCAATCAGAGTGGTAAGCCGTTCTTGTTGTCTCCCCCGAGACTCACTGTTTTGGTGAATCCATCGTTTCAGTGAAGAAGCTCACACTGGAATTGCTAACTCAGTTTGTATCAAAAAGAAGAAGACAAAATAATTTTCGCTGTCATATGTTTATTATTATGGAATCAGATTTAGTTTTGGAATGAGCTATTGCGAGAGTTAGTGTTGTTTTTATATTGCTGAAAATTCGTGAACACGAATGAAGTCATTCTTCTTCTTCTGTACCGGTAGGATAAAAGGCAACATACAAGGATAAGTGTTTGGGACACAGGTATGGCCAGGGTTAGTGTTCATGAATAACGAATGCAAAATTATGTAGCATGGGTATTTTTGAAAGTTAAATCGCAGATATGTAGAAGGGTTTATACGCGTCTGTACAAAATTGCGATTATTTCTTATCAATAAATCCTTTGACCATAAAGGATATCAATGTGCATTGTGGCGTAAATATTGATCATAATATCATTATTGCTCGCTGGCGAGAACTCCCGTCTACACAATCACTTATGAGTTCCCAAAGGTTTTCACAAAGTTTGATTGAAATTTTTCACCGGCGGCGCTAATAACTTTCTGGTGCTGAACGCATTGAAGAGCGTAAACGGAGGTCGATACGAATTTTTTTAGTGTACGTGTGAGAAACTGTGGTTCATTCAATAGCGAGGTGCAAATCTGCACGCAATAATGTTGTGATTGCAAAAACCGTTGTTCTCGTTGTTTTTGTGCGAAATGCCACCTAAACTGGAATTTCAGTAGGAAGAGCAGTACGCTTAATAATAACCATAGGATGACAGGTATATGAAGTAAATTAACAAAATCTCTCTAAAATCAACAGGGACAGTCACACCACATATTTTGCCTTATACTCATCCAGTTTAGGAGCGAAAACCTCAACAGATTCCGAGAGTGTGATTGCTTCGGGCAAGATGTTCCAAGCATTCAAGCATTTAAGAATTCAAGGATTTAGTTTTAAAATTTTAATACTTCACAACACCACAGGATTACGGTATGAATAAAAATCTGAAAATGATAATAGTATAAAAGTAATAAAGAATAACAAATGTACGACTCACGATGTTATTTTGAATAGGTATAATTGCAATTTCGTCTTGAACGCAGCCAGGCAATTAGAGTCCACCACATGTTGGTGTCAGGATTACAAAAAAAATGGCGCCGGCAATCAATATGGGAACTCGTGACGTAAAGTAATAAGGTATTTCCGCGTTCCTGGAATTATCAAACTTTCTCCGAATGTTTCGATTGCTGAGTCGCATGAATACTCATGACCTTCTGCTGAAACGTTGTCACGGACAGCTGAAGTGCAATTAATTGCGAGAGCATTTGCGGTTTCTGGCGAGGTCTTAGTGATTTTTTCACCATTCTAGACGGAAAAATACCATGTTTGTATCTATTTAGTTTGAACCGAATCACTAGGCGTTCGTGGGTTTGTCCTATCCGATGGCTTATTTCCGACTATTATCCTGGGCAAGCTCAAATGGATCTTATGGGTCGGGTTTCTGCTTTTAGCTTACCATTGAAAATTTATACCATCGGTCATTTTGTTGTTAAGACGGTGAGCTATAAAGGACTAGGTCCTTGACCGTTATAGTTAACAGACCGCGGTATCGTAAAAGCATCCACAAACAGGAATTTTTAATACAACGTCCAAGTATTTCTATCTAGCAATCCAATGGCTCTTCACAGCCACGGTCGGATCATGTAGTCTTTAGTTTGATGGATGTAAATAAGTGATTCAGTAATTAATTCAGTAATGCGTGGATGCCTTTTTGGGAGAACCATCCAACTATTCTCCTCAGGATTCCCAGAATATAACATGCCCTGTTGAAGACTTTCTGGCCATGGCTATTTGGGTTCAGATTATTAGTAATCCAGATACCAATGAAATTATATGTGTGCTCGTATTACCGGCCAAGTTGCAACATTTTACATTTACTTTTGTTGAAAGGTATCAGATTATGTTGAGACCAAATCCTCTTTCAACATTGAACAATATTCAGTGGATCAGATTTCCTTCATTATTTTTCTGGCATTAGCAAAACGTAAAATTTCGCATGGTAATACTTTGGGAAACGTCATGTATAACAAGAAAATTATAGGCCTGGGCACTGAAACCTAATGGAGGCTGCTGGTGACATTGATGGTTTTTGACATACAGCCCTCAATGCAGTCTCGCACATGCTGTTATGTGAGATAATCTCACAACAGTCACCAAAACCATGCTAATGAAAAGTGTATATGCTAATTGAGTGAATGTTTGTGAGAGTGCAGATTACGAGTCTTGGGCAAATTGTCTAGGAAGTTTTACAGTTGGTAGAAAAAATGATATAAGAAAACGCCTTTTGATACTATGCACATAGTTCACAATTTCCGTCTGCAACATAAATTCCTAGCAAAGCCACTGCATAAAGTCTCTAGGAAACATCCTCGTTTCATAACATTGATTGTCCAAGTTTAGCTTATTTCGTGGCACCGTCCAGGATAATTTAAACAATTATGTCGATAACTTGTTACTCATGAGTAAACGTAGGTTCGAAAGGTTAAATTTCTGAAATTTATAAAACGTTATCAGTACAAAATGTTCTGACAGCTTGAGGATTGGTAAAAAATAATCATATCATTAGGAACGGGTTCCGCTGTTAAACTTGTAACCGTTCGAGACTGTGAATACAAAGGAGATCGAAATTTCTTTGTAGTTATCGAGCTGATTGATGCGTGAAGCCTGTGATGCGCAAGACGTTTCCAATGAATTCGGTGTCACTGAGCGAACGGTAAATTACAGAATAGTTTCTCAATCAGAGAGAGATAGCGAGGAGACACAATTTGATGATCTATTAAACAAATTCTCTTTACATATCGAAGCATCTTGTGAGGTACGTAATGTAGCGTTGGGTTTAGGTGGGCTGCTTTTAGAATCGGATTCAATGTTTCCTCGAAATTATGGGAACAGGTATCTACGTGTATGATTCGATTTTCTAGGTTTCTGATTGTGATACATTGGACTTGGCGCCGTTTAACGCCTTTGTTCTACAGA
The DNA here is from genome assembly GCA_013407085.1 of Atriophallophorus winterbourni. Lineage (NCBI taxonomy): Eukaryota > Metazoa > Platyhelminthes > Trematoda > Plagiorchiida > Microphallidae > Atriophallophorus > Atriophallophorus winterbourni. The sequence continues at coordinate 130,500 of JACCGJ010004934.1, read as the reverse complement.
CGCTGAACACATAACAAACACCTGTAATTTCAGCATTATACATAAAGACAACTGCCTCTTTAGTCAAAAATTTATCACAATTAGTGTGTATCATAATGGAGAACGTATAAGACATGACTACCTTCGATTTCACACTTACCCCCTTTTTGCAAATTCAACACTAATCACGCGTAGTTTTCTTAGGTCCTGACATCCGATAGCAGTTGAGGTCAAGGTCCTCTGATCGCTGAATGTGGGCTTTGATAGCTTCCAAGGAAACACTTAGGCGTGCATTGATCGATTAACGGTTGATAGATGAAATTGGCAAGGTTCGCGTGGAAACGAAAGTAAAATAGTCGTGGTGACCGTTGTTTTGATCTCACACTAAGGAAACACGACTTGTGGACCACCAACTTCAACACCTGTTTTATCGACAAAAATCACGTGGTAGCAGATAGCAGGGCTACGAGTTTATTATGCCACACTCTATATCCAATTGTCTAAGGTTGTTCTTTGCTGTGAACGTTCGATTTACATGGAACTCTTTGCCACCACATATCATTTGTGCATCAAGCCTGGTCATATTCAAGGCAGAACTTGACCAAATCCAAACTCGCACCTGAATACACAAGCTGACTTTCCATATTGATAAAAAATTTTTGCTGTTTTTATGCATTCACTATATATTAATTATATGGTTACTCAAAGTATTTGCTTTTTTGGACCATTAAAACTCTGAATTAATTTGAATTTGTATCGTTGAGATCCAAGTTTGTGTGGGAATATGATATCTTTATCTATTTGCCAAATGTTTCAATTTCAGTAGCTGATTGAAAGCTTGTTTTGCTCTAACTAGCTGTTGAATAGACCTGAATCGCTTTGTCTTCTCAAAAGCTTTACTTGACTCGCTTCTCAAGTGTAGCATCATTCGCAAATAGAAACATTTTGGCTGTGACACGTTTGGGATGGACGTTGAGGTAGACCAGAGAGAGCACCGGACCAAGCACAGAAACTTGTGAGACATAGCTAGTTGCATAAATCACAACGTGTTTCGCACAATTGACTGCCGCATAAATTCTGGATTGCAGGTGTAATTGCGTCAGCCACTGGGACTTGTTGATATTCAAGCTTCATTTGTGGAGCAACATTATTTCAGAATTAATGCTTATATCGTTTATAGTCTCCGGCACCATTGGTGCTGAATATTCCGATGGAACTAGTCATTCTTGTGGGTAAGACTCGCGAATAGTAACTGGCTAGAGCGTTAAAGGTTGTCAGCACAGAATCAGTTAGTCTGTTATCTGTCATGATAAGAAAGACACCGGAATTAAGCTTCATTGTTTTGTTAAGAGTCAATTTGGAAGAATACCGTGTTTATATAATGGTGATTATGTCAGTTGAGTAGTGCGAGCATATATCGGTAAACTCCGCTAATGTGCTCGAAAGGCCTTTGTATATACAAATCTTATAAAGTTTGTAGTGTTCAAATCATGATAGCTTTTCAATGGGCCGAATCAGTTAGCGTAGGAAATCTCACGATTTATGGAGCTACCGCATGATATTCAGTTTGAACCGCATCAATAGGCGTTCGTGGGTCGGAACTATCAGTTTGCCTGGTTCCATCGATTCTCATGGGCAAGCTCACCTTGACGTATTAGGGTAGGTTTCATCCATTAGCTTTCCATTCACTATTAGTCATTTCGGTTTTCAATAATATCAGAATAATATCAAAGTGCTAGGACATTGTTTTTTATTATCGACAGACCGCAGTATCACAAAAGCATCCACAAGTATGGCGTTTTAATACCGAATGTTTCGGCTCGGTATTTCCCACTGTTTGTGAATGTGCTCAGACTTTTCTGATGAAGGTAAGTCAGCAGCATCTTCCAGAACGCCTACATGTACAAAACCTTTGGATTATATTCTTCTTGAGATTGCTTCCACCACATTAGCCCCCACCATAGTCGATCCGCATGGATACAACGCTGTAACCCTTCTTAGAAGGTGAGCATTTGAAGGTAGGTTTTCCACGTCCGCCACAGATTGCAGCGTTATTCCTAAAAGGTCATGCCATTCAGAAAAGTCATTTTTGGCTTAGCTTCGTACAGCGTTTCCTGTGAATTGTAGGTAAAATAACATAAAGGTTTATGCCCGCACTTTTGGATCGGCCTTTTAAGATACGGTTTTGCTGGGTCCCTTCTTGTTTCCATTACGTTGAACAGTCACTGATCCTGTAATACATGTACCGTTTAGTCACCATCTGCGTGGTTGTCTGGGCAAATGTTGCCCTGTTTGTTGATAATGGATTTTTTATAGGTTCTTTGGTAGTAGCAATCGTGCTTTCATGACGATGTTAATGAGTTTATTCTGTTTTATATTGGATTGCAGTCCATCTAGATGCGTCTAAATTTCATTCTCTAGGACCGATTGGAATATGCTTTGGACCAATCGTGTATTCATGATGCAAAGAAATTGGAGTGCAAAATATATTCCAATCGATTGCTGACTCCTACAAGCCCCGTGTTTGAAAATTAGCCAGTGAGTTGGTGAGAACAGCGGAATTTGAAGCCAGATGGGTGAACCAGCGCATCTTCAACCTTCGTTGCAAGCAGCGTGGCGTAATATCAGGGGATCTGGTGGTAAAACCTCCAGATAATTCTCGCAAATCGACAAAGGCGGTCGCGAGCTCATCAAAAGTGTTTTTGAAACAAAGGATCCACCGGGTCAATGAAACCCTATTGGCCGCTAGATCAAAAGCCTCGAGAATGATGCCGAAACTGCGAGTTGAATTTTCCAAAGCGGATTTCTGCAGAAATTATGAAGAAGACACGGAGGTTTTAGCCACACAAACGGAGCGAATAGGAGAAAGACAGAAATGTAAGTTCAACAAGTTATTACAGTTTTATAAGAAACGTTCATCAGATAAATCTAACAAGTAGGCATCTAGCAACCAGAAATTTAGTGCTTTGAGTAACGGTAATTTTGAACAAAAGCGACTATTTAGACAAGGTTGGGGTATGCTTATCCTAGTGCCCTTATGAACGGATAGATAATGGTAAAATGAAAAGGGTAATGAATAACAGTAAAATGGCAGTCTCTAGGTATTTGCGTGTCTTTAGGTAGAGTTTGGAAAAGGGCTTGTGGTATAACCCGTATCCCAAGTCTACTCTACCTAAAAGGTTCCACGACCTACTTAAAATACATAAGAAGGCATTCGTGTATAACCTATCGTCGACGGTATCCGATCACTGGCGCACGAGTTAGCTAGACATCTGGTTTATTTGTTCAAACCTTCAGTCGGTAATACGGCCTCGTTCATCAATAACGGATATGAATTTGCAGCACGCTCAATGTCGGTAACAATCGATGACTATGAAATAACGGTTAGCTTTTATTGAAAGTTTGTTCACCAACTTCGATACACCAAGTTCGTTAGATCTGATGTCAGTTTGTCAGATCGCACAAAATTGAGCGTCCAGCAAATTATCAACGTCCTATCGATCTGCATAAGAATGAAACACTTCGTATTTAATGAGCAATAATATAGACACAAATAAGGGTTGGCAATGGGTCCACAGATATATCCAGTACATGCAAACAAGTATATGGAGAATTTCAAGAAAAGAGCCCTTAATAATATAGGATTCAAGCCAAAATTATGGTGGCGCTATGTTAATGACATATTTGTTATTATCAGGCAGATCAGTTGTAGGCCTTCTTCAACTATTTAAATGAAATAGATCCATGTATTACGGTCAAAAAGTAAGTAGAATCCTGCGCAGTCACTCTTTTATTGTTGGAATGTTAGGCACAAAAGTAGACGTGAGAATAAAAACATTTGTCTATTGGAAACCTGTCAATACAAATGCTGTACTACGATAAACTTCCGCTCATCAAAGGTAGATCTTTAGTTCCATACTGACCACTGATCCTGTTTATTCCCACGAGACGTGACACACTGTAGGCGTACTATAGGCTGTTTAGCGGTAAGGTAAAATAAGTGATGGTGGGTTGACTACTACTTAATCATGTTTCCTGTCTTGACTATCAACCTGGTCTTACGAAGCTTCTGTGTCCGATGTGAGACGTTACCCAAAAACTACTCTAAACGATTGCACTAAAATTACGCTTATATTTCTCTGGTTATGATAAAATTACGCCCAATATACTCAAGCATTATGTACAATTTCTATGCGGACTTCTGACTCAGTTATTCTGCCAATCGCTGGTCAAAAAGACGGAATGGAAATCCGATATAATCTCCCGGATTTCACAGCCCGCAAATTACAGTCCTGTTACCATGTTGCCCGCCGTATCGAAGGTGTTCGAGAGGATCGTGGCGAACAAAGAGAGCAAATACCTTGAAGAAAATAAGCTATTTCCGGGAGCGCAACAGTTTTAGGAAGGGATACTCCTGCCTTACCAACCTTCTACTTAACCTTGACTATTGGCCTCGAGCAGCAGATGTTTGGGATACCATTAATGTATGTTACCTCGATATTTCGAAAGCATTTGAATTGGCAAATCACAGTATGCTCTTGCAGAAGCTGGACGTTGTGGTATCACTGGCACACTATTAGTCTTGCTGCAAAATTACCTGATGATCGGATTGTTCAAGTATATGTGAACGGAGCTTTATCGAATTCGGTAGCCGTGACATGTGGAGTGCCTCAGGGATCCGTCCTCGGACCAATCCTGTTCGCACTATGTGCTAATGACATAGGGGCTCTCATCAAATATAAGATTGGACTGTTCGCGAACGACATAAAAGTGTGGTCATGCTCAATAATCCTGCTTTAGATCAAATACCTGTCTTGTCCACTTTGGGACCGTGACTTTTGGTTTTGAATATCAGCCGGTGGGTTTGGCTCTGTAACTTTGTGCTGACCAGGGAATTTATCGGCAGACAGACCTTTGACAGTCGCATTTGTAAAGGTGGCGTCTTCATGAAAAGAACGCTCTTCAAGATTCTACGGCACATTTGCAACAGCTGCACCTTCGCATCGAATGATCTACGAAGATGCAGCTTCATTCTGATTTATATTACAGTCAGTGGTTTCCGATTTATCGACCATTATAAGGGCAAACTGAGAACTCTGAGCGGTGACAAATGTCTCTACCGAGGCCTTCAACGTTTTGATTCCGAGCTCTAAGCTCAGCATCCTATCATCCTGTTTGCTTTGATGGACACTTGTTCGTGCAGTTAATTGTGTGTTTGGTTTAGTTCGACAATTTTTACAAACAGCATGTTTTCATCATTCAGGATCGATATCGCCTCCGGTGTCAGTGATTTGTCACAAATTGCTTGACACGTGCAGGAACAGTTGCGACACGTGACCGATTTGACCTTACCACTGACGACTGTCTTTCAGACGACGTATGTTTCGCAAACATCAGATCGTGTCATGTTAACTGGGCAAACCAAATGTACAAATCAAAGCACAACAATCGATACCGCGGGGTTGGCTGTGTTGTGTTGTTTGGGGGTTGACGGAAAGTGACGCCTTGTAATAATATTTCGTCACCCGATTTACCGCGGAAATTTTTCTGCCTCCAGAAAATCATCCTGTTAAACATCTAATCAATCCCATGCTCCTTACTCGGAAAAGAAATCATTCAATGGCCTTAATCATTCCAAATTCACGACTGACTGTTTTTCAAGTATCCGCTCATCCAGATGCCAAGATGTTTCTATGATATGTACCACTCAATCGTATGAGAACGAAAATGGTTTCCCAAATTGAAAAATTCTACAATCGCGGATGTTCAAAGATATTTTGTTTAATTGACAACTGGCGCAGCACATTTCTGTCTAAATTGAGTGTGTAACGGTAGACGTTGAAGTGTTCCATGTTAAACAAACACGGACAGAATAAAATTACATTTTACAGTTCAATAATAGTGTATATTCGTACATCATTCTGTTCATCTTTGTATGCGATGATTTGATATATTGAATAAATTTTGTATGTTAGAATCGTGGTTCCTCCTACTCGTCGACGGAAAAAGAAGAACAAATTGTGGTTAGCTGTCGCCTCATTACGGCTTGATTGAAATCAGCCAATCCCAGCATGGCCATTCGCTCTTGATATGGGATGTGCTGCATCCCTTTAACTAGCTTCATGTCTCGGTGGTTCATTCTATCTAGCAATCCAATGGCTTTTCACAGCCACGGTGGGATCATGTACTCTATCGTTGGATGGATGTAAGTAAGTAATTCAATAATACGTGGAAGCCTTTTGGGAGAACCATCCAACTATACTCCTCAGCATTCCCAAGATACCACATGCGCTGTTGAATACTTTCTGGCAATGGCTATTTGGTTTCAGATTATAAGTAATCCAGATACCAATGACCGTTCTTAATGGTTGTCCATGTGAGGTTTTTATGTTTAAGATTATATGTGTACACGTATTGCCGGCCAAGTTGTAACATTTTACATTTATGTTTGTTGAAAGGCATCAGATTCATTTGAGACCAGAGATACTGAGCATCCAACTGCTCTTTCAGCATTGAGCAATATTCAGTGGATCAGATTTCTTTCATTATTTTTCTGACATTAGCAAAACGTACCATCTCGCATGGTAATATTTGGGAAACATCATGTATAACAAGAAAAGGATAGGGCATTGAAATTTGATGGAGGCCGCTGGTGACATTGATGGTTTTTGACATACAGCACTCAATGCAGTCCCGCACATGCTGTTATGTGAGATAATCTCACAACAGTCACCAAAACCATGCTAAGAAAAAGTGTATACAGTAATTGAGGAAATGTTTGTGAGAGTGCAGATTACGAGTCTTGGCCTAATTGTCTAGAAAGCTTTACAGTAGAATAAATGAAATAAGAAAACGCCTTTTGAAACTATTCGCATAGTTCACAATTTCGTTCTTTAACATAAATTTCTAGCAAAGCCACTGCATAAAGTCTCTTGGAAACATCCTCGTTTCATAACATTGATCGTCCACGTTTAGCTTATTTCGTGGCACCGTGTCCAGGATAATTTGAACAATTATGCTGATAACTTGTTACTCATGAGTAAACGTAAGTTTGAAAGATGAAATTCCTGAAATTTATAAAACGTTAACGGTGCAAAATGTTCCGACAGCTTTAGGGTTGGTAAAAATAATCATATCATAAGAAACGCTTTTCGCTGTTAACCTTGTAAACGATCGAGGCTGGAAAACATCGGAGAATAGTTTATCAATCAGAGAGAGATAGCGAGGCAACACATTTTGATGATCTATTGAACAAACAACTTTTTGCGATTCTTTTTAAATGTAACTCACCGAAATTGAGAAAAAAAGGTTGATTAAGTAAGAAAAACATGTAAGCGGTTCTTTGTGTTTGGTGAATATGAAAAGCGTATAATGTTACAGGTTAGAAAACTCAGCAATAGAGGAATACTCATCAATTTTCATACTTCTTTAACAATAAAAGGCTTGAGTGAAGTACATTATGAAAACGTCAAAGTATCTGGGTATGTAGATTGCAGAAAAATAGTCTGCTCGCGCCTTCAACCATGCATGCTACATACTCGGCTAACTCTGACGAATTTTAATACGATTCCCACCTTAATTTTTTCTGAAGATACTCTGCACATTCAAACAGTCACTTGTGACTATACCGCGCAAGCTGGGGCACCATGGTTGAATAAAACATATCTCCACTCGATAGAAAGTACCGTTAGGCAACCAAAATGTTTACCGTATTGCATAAACCGACTTGACTTATTCGACTGCGTAATTTCGAGAGTACATGCATACGAGGTGTTGGCCTATTCCTGATATACCGAATAATCCATATGACCTCTCCGACACCTATTCAAATTTAGTTCCATCTCCCGACGCGCAATCACAATCTGACACTTCACATAACACACTTCATTAAATTGCCGCGAGAACGTTCAATTCAATGTTAATGGTGTTAAAAGCATATAGCGTTACAAAAACCACAGAATAATATGAGCATTCTCTATTTTCGATAATGGCTAACACGATGCCAGACCATATTCAAGATAATGATTGATATGCTAGCTATAGATTCGATGAAAAGGCTACTCTGCCTGTTTTCAGCTTTGTACCCATCGACCGACCGGTCTTAACAGCATCATACGAAGTTGCGTACTTCATTGCAAAGCAGGGCAAACCACACACCATTGGTGAAACACTCGTAAAACCAGCTGCGTTGAAGATGGCGAATATTATGCTGGGAAAAGCTGCTGAAAATAAGTTGTCCCAAATTCCTCTTTTAAATGACACCATCAGCGGCAGAATAGATGACATGCGCAGAGATATCCTAGCACAAGTAGTTACAGATCTGATTTCAAGCCCTGCAAAATTCAGCCTCCAACTCGACGAGAGCACCGATATTTCCAGTCTAAGCCAGCTTTCTGTGTTTGTGCGCTATGTGAAAAACGACATGGTAATGAAGACTTCTCATTTTGTAGGCCTCTCACAACAAGAACTAAAGCAATCGACGTGAAGAAACTTGTGGATGATTTCTTCAGAGACAACGATCCTGCGTGGGATATGGTTTCTGCAGTTTGTTCGGACGGAACTCCAGTCATGCTGGGACAAAAATCTGGGTTCAGTTCGCTGGTGAAAGCCAATGCATCACACATCATTGTTACGCACTGTGTTATGTACAAGCATGCATTGGCAACAAGAACATAGCGTCCAAAACTCGCAGAAGTAATAAAAATTGTAGTGGAATGTGTGAACTATGTGCGAAACAGTGCTCAGAAGCACCGCATCTTCAAAGAGCTGTGTAATGAAATGTGCTCTGAATTCGAAGTACTTCTGTATCATTCAAACGTTCGCTGGTTATCTCGGGGTAAGGTGCTGAATCGTGTTTTTGCCATGCGTGTGGAATTAGCCCTGGTTTGCGAGAGCACCAACATTGTCATGCAGATTACTTCGAACATTCTGAGTTCATTCTCATTTTAGCGTACATGGCCGATATATTTGATGCTCTTGGTCCGTTGCGCCGAGACTGGACCTTGACGTGGTGCAGCGGCTTGCGTGCCTCGATGATCCATTGAGCTATACTGGGTGATGTCTTCGTGGCATCTTCAGAGTTGCTCATACCAAATTGGTCAATGGTGAGAAGCCAGACACACACAGTCTCCTTGTCTCCTTGTCCCTCGCGGACATTGTATACCAGAAGAGGCGTATGAATCCGCAAGGATCACCGGCTCGACTGGTTGGGATGATGTCGGGAGTCCCTGCTTGGTCTCTACCTCGCGAATGTCTTGTGAACTGTACCTACAGTATCCGGCCCCGATAGGTGCGATCCTTAATCTCGCTCCGCTGCCTTGCGGGTTAGGCTTTCGGGTCAAAGGCTTGAGGTGGGAGTCCTCAAGATCAACTCCTCTACTTCGGCCTGGGCAACCGGGTAGTATCACGCCCACACCCAAATTGATTGGGTGGCACTTTGTCATTTTTAAATGATTGTGTAAAAATATAAATATAAATAAGTGTAATGCACTTGTATGAGCTCGCAAAGTCTCTCGACGGATACATTCCCCACCAGAAACTCATATCCAGCATGAGTGAGACAGACGTTCACGTTCAGTGTTGCGACAGCAGATGTGAATGATGAATACCTGGACGAAATCATTTAACTGCAGGTGAGCCAGGTTTAAGAGCAACTCTTCAGAACAACAAAGCTCTCAACGATTTGGTGTCACCAAGTAGTTGCGTACCCTCTTATTGCTAAGAACGCCCTCGAGAATCTCATACCGTTTGTTACAACATATCTTCGCGAGCAGTCTTTTTCGATGATGGTAAACATAAAAACGAAGAAAAAGAACAAACTTTGTTGTGTAAATTATATGAAAGTGGCACTTGCCAAGACGAAGCCGCGCATTCCTGAAATTGTCGCTGTGATGCAAAAACAACGGTCACATTGATTTGCGGTAATGATTAATTATTTTTTCGTGTTAGTTTATGTGCGAAATTCATGTTGTGTTGCTTTTTTTCTTTCAACACAGTGATTTTGTGCGCAAATGATGCATGAGACAAGGAGCGCTTGAATATTTTAATGCATGAGACAGTTTGTAAACTTATACAGTATATAGTTATATACATATGTTTTGAATTGGAACAAAAAATATTTTATTTTTCGAACTACGGAAGGTTAGATGAATGCATGTATGGAACATTTAGGGTTCGGTACCAACAAAAAAGGTTAAGAACCACTGATATACATATATATATATATATACTATATACAGCCTTATCTATATATTATACTATATATTCAAACCGTAATGCAATGTTGTTTTACAGTACTAAGTTTATTATCATAAATCCTTGAATCCTACTCTAGAAGCTGCTCCTAAACGGTGACTCGAAAAAGAGTCTTGCTCGAAATATATAGCTTGTGATCACTCACATGAGGTTGGAACCATGTCTATAACGTAAAGTGAGTGCTGAATAGATACATCTTTCATTTCGGGTTGTATGCTCACAAGACATTGTGGCTGTGTATATAGGCAACGGATTGTGGTTTTCCTATGACTTGCTTTCAAGTGGGCCCTGATTGATTCTTTCGAACCTTTTGTTAAAAATGTTTGACTCATCAAATTTATAATTTGGTGACTGAGATATTCTAAATGTGTCCAGCACGACGGTCACGATGCACTTGACAACGTAGAGCCACTATTTGTAACCATGATGCTGTATTTCGCTATCCGAAGCACTGCAGGTATGTTCGGAACACCAACAAAAACCACGTTGCGTTGATCAGATTTAATTTAAATTAACATCATCACCGGAATGATGATGATGATTCTTGCGCGTTTGAGATGATCGAGCCCCTGGTAAGAATGCTTGTTATAGCGCGCCTAATTCACAAAGCCTAGTTAAGAGAAACAGCCAGGTGACAGGAATACGCTAAGGCGCGATTTAATAAAAAAGCTACCCATAATGCTAGCCTTAGTTGGATATATTCGTTTCTCTGGGCGGTAAGGTCAAAAAGATTCACCTCAGTTGGTGGTAAATCTTACGCGACATAGCTACTCATCTACTTTTCCCGATTGGCAATTCGACTGGCTCCAGATCAATGCTTCATGAGGACAATGACATGTAGTGAATGTTGGTCTCTAGAAAACAAGACGTGTGAGACAAGTAGTTACCTTACACCGCGTCAGAGATGGGACGACCGTAGTTCGTCCACAATTCATGGACCCATCGAAGTCAAGTAGCAGCGCGGTTAAATCATGTGAATGCGTTAGACAATGTGAGGCAAATAACTCCAAAAGTTTAGATTTCGAAGGATCGATGAAACCAGCAGAAATTTTCAATGACCAAGAATGCCTACTGGGTTCAAATGCGTGAACTTATTAATGTGAAAAGAGGTAACAGAAGCACAAATTAAGTACAAAACTAAAAGGTTAGAATTATTACAGGTAACAGAAAATACTAGCAACGAGAAGGAGAAATAATGCACAGAGATTCGATTCACGAATAGGGGTAAGTGAACGCTGTAGTGGGTAAAAATTCAAAAATGCCACATCGCAGTGAATATATTCCACACAAAAGCATAGCTTGGTAGAACAGTAACCTAGAGTGACCTTTCTACAGTCGGTACAATACGATATCACAGTAGGTAGTTAGGCTTCGGACTTGTAGTAAGCATACTCAAAGGGGTGTTTGCCTATTCTAGTATTTTATCGTGGAGTGATGCGGAAAGCCTGACATGACGCATGACAGTGAAGGCCGCATGGAAGCTGTCGTACTAAGATCGCACTAGGAGTACACGAAACTTAAATTAATGCCAGTCCAATTTGACATATAGGCAAGCTTGTCAAGATCAGACTTTTTATTAGTAACACGTTTATTCAAACAGAACCAACTGTTGATTGGAAACATCCTAGCTCTAAACATTTGCTTAAGATTGATCAGATTCTTGTTAGGCGCTCTAATATAGTGAGCTTACTCCTCACCAGATCATATCAAAGAGCAGACTGCGACAATAACCATTCGCTTGTTTGTGCGAAACGGAAGCATTCCCATACGAGATTTCACCGCAACAAATTGTCTGCTAAGAAAAAGAAAGACGTCACTCGTCTGCGTGAACCTAAGCTAAATCATGTGAATGCGTTAGACAATGTGAGGCAAATAACTCCAAAAGTTTAGATTTCGAAGGATCGATGAAACCAGCAGAAATTTTCAATGACCAAGAATGCCTACTGGGTTCAAATGCGTGAACTTATTAATGTGAAAAGAGGTAACAGAAGCACAAATTAAGTACAAAACTAAAAGGTTAGAATTATTACAGGTAACAGAAAATACTAGCAACGAGAAGGAGAAATAATGCACAGAGATTCGATTCACGAATAGGGGTAAGTGAACGCTGTAGTGGGTAAAAATTCAAAAATGCCACATCGCAGTGAATATATTCCACACAAAAGCATAGCTTGGTAGAACAGTAACCTAGAGTGACCTTTCTACAGTCGGTACAATACCTTATCACAGTAGGTAGTTAGGCTTCGGACTTGTAGTAAGCATACTCAAAGGGGTGTTTGCCTATTCTAGTATTTTATCGTGGAGTGATGCGGAAAGCCTGACATGACGCATGACAGTAAAGGCCGCATGGAAGCTGTCGTACTAAGATCGCACTAGGAGTACACGAAACTTAAATTAATGCCAGTCCAATTTGACATATAGGCAAGCTTGTCAAGATCAGACTTTTTATTAGTAACACGTTTATTCAAACAGAACCAACTGTTGATTGGAAACATCCTAGCTCTAAACATTTGCTTAGGATTGATCAGATTCTTGTTAGGCGCTCTAATATAGTGAGCTTACTTCTCACCAGATCATATCAAAGAGCAGACTGCGAAAATAACCATTCGCTTGTTTGTGCGAAACGGAAGCATTCCCATACGAGATTTCACCGCAACAAATTGTCTGCTAAGAAAAAGAAAGACGTCACTCGTCTGCGTGAACCTAAGCTATCTGCGTGATCTGCAAAGCCTTCACACCCGAGTTCAACAGGACAAACCCAAACGAATCGGCTTGAGAAATCTGGAAATCGATGTAAAGCTGCATATGCCAAGTTGCACTTTCCACGCACGGTCAGAAGGAAGCTCGAACAAGCGACTGGTGCAAAGCAAAAACTTGAGAGATGAGTATTGTGCTGAATGAGAAACGGTAAGCATTTTGAGGTTCAAAGTTATGTCAACAGATAAAAACTTACAACATCAATGAAGAGCTACGAATAAGGTCCAACAGACTGCAAGAAGATGTACAAATGATTATTGTATACCAAACGCTGCAGATACTGGATAAAATGATAAATGATTGGATTAAGAAAGACATTGTTTCAAACAAAATTCAAACGGCACCCATTACGTCTGTATCTATTAACCAGATTGTTGATAAAACTCGGCAGATGGAAATATTAGTAGACCACATCTCCTCTCTTCGTCTAGGGTCAGTACAGTTTTATTTCATGTACTTGAAAATGTTGAGCGTTTGCCAACCATTGAACATCTAGATACTACCGCTACTTTTGATGAGCTCAATAGGGCAATCGAGCGCTTAGCGAAAGGGGAAATCTCTCTTGTCTAACAAATTTGCTGACAAGCTTAGAAGATTGGGCGAGGGTTGTAGATGAGGGGTGTGTGTATTCAAACGTGCTAGTTAGACATTTCTAATGCTTTCTACAGAGTAGATCATAATTTACTCTCAAACAAACTAAAGAAACACGGTATTGTTAAGTGATTACCTCAGCAGCAGATACATCAGAGTTCGTGTGGACAACCTATTGTCGAAGAAAATAGATGTCACTAGTGGTGGTACACAAGGCTCAGTGCTTGGACTAATACTGTTCCTGGTCTATATGAACGATAAACCAATAACTAATGACGGTAAGATGGTATTGTTTGCTGACGATATAAAACTGTGGAGGCAATTCAGCAATGTTGATGATTGTATTTTGCTGCAAAACGATTAGGGTGCTTTGTACATCTGGTCATCTGAAAATAAACCGTCATTAAATATGACCTTGGCCACTCCTATCAATATAACCTCGGCAACATAAACCTGGGGTACACTGAAGAAAAAGATCAGGGTGTCTACATTTGTGGTAGTTTGAAAAATGGTCTACACTGTGAAGCCTTTTACAAAAGCGCGTCACGGCTGCTCGGCATGTTACGGCGGATATTTGGACGTTTTTACCCATGCTGTTTTCCTCTCATGATGAACACATATATACACCCGGTTCTAGACTATGTTGCGCAAGCCTGAACACCATGGCTCCAAAAGGGACATCTTACCTCTGGATCACATATACCGAAGATCTACTAAGCCTGTCATTGGACTAGAAAATATGCCATTCGCTTGGCGACACAGACGACTTGAGCTGAGGAAATTTGTACAAATGAGAATGCGAGGTGACCTCTTCGTTGCATACAAAATACTCACTACCGTTTCCTACCCCCTGGACTTATTTTTCCATTCCACAATCTAAACGAAACTGCTGCAGGTATTTTTATTCGGTGCGTGAGTGCTTTGTTTGGAATTCCGTACCTTCCGATCTGGTAAGCTCAAACAGTGTATCTACAATCAAATCAAAACTTGATAATTATATGAGAGCTAATCCGAATTATGCCCCCAACTATTGATAAACTATCATGGTCCCATTGATTTTTATTTTAGTTATACATATATAACTATATACATTTGTAACTATTGTTCCTCTGTATGGTTATTGTAAATTTAATAGCATTTTCAACCATAAATCTTGAATCTTGAATCTGGTTGGACACTGTTGACGACGGAATACCACCCGAGCTCATCAAATGCTGTAGATCAGCATAATTACAACCTCTTCACCATTTGCGTCTTCAGTGCTGGCAGGAAGAGTGTGTCCCACAAGAGATGTGAGACACGAATATTGTCACGCTATTGAAGAATGAGGGAGATAGAGGCGACTGAAACAATTACAGCAAAATCTCCATTTGGAATGCTTTTGGAATTGCTAGTTGTGCAAATGCATATGAAAAATGGATGGATGAATGGATTGATGCGAGATGAAAGATGTTGCGTGATTATGCAGGACGCCTCTGTTTCAGCCTCTAAGATTACACAATCAGTTGTGAGTTCTTAAAGGTTTTCACAACGTTTTATTGAAATGTTTCACCGGCGGCTCTAAAAACGTTCTGGTGCTGAACGCACTAAAGAGTGTAAACGGAGATGGATGTGAATTTTTCAAGTGAACGTGTGAGAAACTCTGGTTTGCTGAATAGCGAGGTGCAAATCTGCACGCAATAATGTTGTGATCGTAAAAAAACCATTGTTCTAGTTGTTTTTGTGCAAAATGGAATTTTATTGTGCGGCAAGATGGTGAATAACATTCCAATACAAAAGATCAGTATCATGCGATACGTGCAGAAATAAGCGTGATTGCTTTGTATAACTCTTTAGCCTCTCGCATAGATATTGAGCTTGTTCTATTCTAGCAATTGAACAAGAGTGAAGAATAATATCCTGTGTGAATAGCTGTTCAGCTGTTCTAATCTTCGACTTTCTAATGCTAAACAAAGATTGTTGGAGAAAGTATGGAATTTCTGCAATAGCAAGAACATTATATAGGCTGAGGATCATATCCCTGTATTAAGGAACCATTAAATGCACTTAAGAATAAGCAGTCACACGCGATAAGAAAACTGTATCGCTGGTGTCATCAAAAACCAGGAACATCGGGATGCAAACCTTGAATCACACGAATGACAAACACTTCTTACGCTAAAACAACATACAAATATAGCCATTACTCAGGCTGACAAAGGTAAAGTAACGGTAAATTTAAACAAAAGCAATTATTTAGACAATTATACGAGGGCCGTTATAAACGGATATATAATAGCGAAATGAAACATGTAATGAATAACTGCAAAATGGTAATCTCTATTAAATTAATTATAGTTAAGTAGAGATTGGGAAAGGGCTTGTGGTATAACCTGTATCCCAACTCTACTCTAACTTAAAGGTTCTACGACCTACTTAAAATACATGAAGAAGGCATTCGTGTATAACCTATCGTCGACGGTATCCGATCACTGGCGCACGAGTTAGCTAGACATCTGGTTTATTTGTTCGAACCTTCAGTCGGTTATACAGCCTCGTTCATCAATAATGGATATGAATTTGCAGCACGCTTAATGTCGGTGAAAATTAATGACGATGAAATAACGGTTAGCTTTAATGTGAAAGTTTGGTCATCAACGCCGATACACCAAGTTCGTTAGATCTGATGCCAGTTTCTCAGATCGCACAAACTTGAGCGTCCAGCAAATTGTCAACGTCGTATCGATCTGACTAAACATGAAACACTTCGTATTTAATGAGCAATAATATGGACACAAATAAGGGTTGGCAATGGGTTCACCGATATCTCCAGTACATGCAAACAAGTATATGGAGAATTTCAAGAAAAGAGCCCTTAATAATATAGGATTCAAGCCAAAATTATGGTGGCGCTATGTTAATGACATTTTTGATATTATCAGGGAGATCAGTTGTAGGCCTTCATCAACTATTTAAATGAAATAGACGCATGTATTAAGGTCACAAAGGAAGTGGAATCCTGCACAAACAGTCTTCCATTTTTGGAATGTTGGGTACAAAATGTAGACGTGAAAATAAAAACGTTTGTCTATTGGAAACCTATCAATACAAATGCTGTACTACGATAAACTTCCGCTCATCAAAGGTAGATCTTCAGTCCCATACTGACCACAGATCCTGTTCATTCCGACGAGACGTGACACACTGTAGGCGTACTATAGGCTGTTTTGCGGTAAGGTAAAATAAGTGGTGGTGGGTTGACTACTACTTAATCATGTTCCCTGTCCTGACTGACACCCTTAATCTCACGAATCTTCTATGTCCAAAGTGAAACGTGACCCAAAAACTACTCTAAACGATTGCAGTCAAATTATGCTTATATTTCATTTTTCGATGAGTTTGGTACGATCAATGTTTTCATTCACAATTGACCATATACATGTAGACAGTGTTTAACAATTAGATCATAAAAAATGATTAATTTCATGCATTGTCATCACACACATCATGCTTATATAATGTCTAGAATGGAACGGAATCCAAAGATCCTTTAGCAGATTGTGAATAAATAGCGTTCAGTGAAACCATGATTTGCGAACTTATGGAAGCCCTCTGGAATGACCACAAATGTAGCTGACACCGCGGATGTTCTAAAAATTATTGTGCAACAGTATTGTGTCCAATGAAAAGCGTGTATATACCCCTGGATCAAGTAATAACACATCCTGCACCATTGTACACAGTAACCATTACCAAAGAAGAGGTGCTGGCAAATCTACTATCGTTGAATCCCAAAAAATCCTCTTGGTATGATAAAATTACGCCCAATATACTCAAGCATTATGCACAATTTCCATGTGCACTTCTGACTCAGTTATTCTTCTAATCGCCGGTCAAACAGACGGAAAGGAAATCCGATATAATCTCCCGGATTTCATAGCCCGCAAATTACAGGACTGTTACCCAGTTGTCCGCCGTGTGCAAAGTGTTCGAAACGATAGTGGCGAACAAAAGAGCAAATACCTTGAAGAAAATAAGCTATTTTCGGGAGCGCAACACAGTTTTTAGAAAGGGATACTCCTGCCTTACTAACCTTCTACTTACCCTTGACGATTGGAATCGAGCGGTAGATGTTAAGGATAACATCCACGTATGTTACCTCGAAATGTCGATTGGTCTTAATTGAGTGTGTAACGGTAGATGTTGAAGTTAAACAAACACGCACAGAATAAAATTACATTTTACAGTTCAATAATAGTGTATACTCGTACATTATTCTGTTCATCATTGTATGGGATGTTTTGGTATATTGAATACATGTTGTATGTTAGAATCGTTGTTCCTCCTACTCATCGACGGAGCAAGAAGAACAAATTGTGGTGAGCCGTCGCTTCATTACCTCTTGATTGAAATCAGCCAATCACAGCATGGCCATTCGATCTCGATATGGGATGTGCTGCATCCCATCAACTAGCTTCATGTCTCTTTGGTTCATTCACAGCTAATATTTTACCTGAGCTATATTTAAATACAAAACCGATTCTCGGCTGCTCGGAATTGACGTTTTTCCCGGTGGAGTTCTCCATTCATTAACGACACATATATACACTCGATTATTTAATATAATGCACAAGCCTGGTCACGATTGCTCTAAAAAGATATTTTACTTCTGGATCGTATATACCAGAGAAATTATAAGTTTGTTAATGGACACCGAAAAACACCATTCGCCGAGCGACTCAGATGAATAAATCTCAGGACAATCCCACAAAGCAGAATGCGAGGTGATCTCATACAATGAAGATAAAATACTTGCTACATTTTGACACCCACTGAACATTAATTGAATCAGGGTACGGTGTAGACGTACGAATTTGTGCTCCTTTTCATTTGAATTTTATTGCTCGCTCTTTATCGGACTGTCCTTATATCATTGAACTTGTCTCAACTTCCTCATTCGGAATATACTTTTTTCAAGTAGGAGAAACGTGAATTCTTGAAAACCAAAAATTTCAAATTTCTGCCCCACATTACATACGCGTGCAACATTGCTCGCAATCCAGAATAACGCAGCAACTCGGATACCATCAGGAAGATCTCGCTATTTGGTATTTACTGATAGTTATTTCAACACTGTTGGATCAAATCTCACAGAACAGCCTTCACGTGAAAGTGTACCCCATTTTACTGTCCGTTTGATTGCATTGCAGCGCATCCACTCGTTCTTGCACTCCACCGAGAAACACCGATCGATAAGCGACCGCTTCGCCCAGTGTATCGACTTGATCTCGCGAAATTGTAACGATGACAGACAACGTGACCTTAAACGGACCTGACGACGGGGCTTTGTCATAAGCTGGTAAGTCCCAGATCGCGTCAAGTTAAATGTTACTTGTGTTCAATTGTGATTCATGCGAACTGTTAAAAATATTTATCACCCGAATCTGTAAGTCTAATTAATAATGAAATATTACCAAGCATCTGCTATCTATGTAATATATGCAGATTGAAAGTAACTAGTGATTTAACAAGAGCGGAAATCTCTTATTCAATTACGGAAAGACGCATGTTCGCTGCAGAGGCGAACCTTAAACGGCTTGAAAAAACGTTAGAATCTATCCAAACATTTGCTGGTCAGAAAGCGCTGGAACCAGTTCTAAACGCAGTCCATAAACACATTAACCGCAAGTCTTACAGGGAAGCGCTAACTACTACGGAAACACTGATTTCTCTAGAAATCGACCAAAGTCCCATCCAACAGCTCCGTACGAACGACGAGTCTGTGATGTTACACCGATGCTCATGGCTTTCTGGGCAAGTTCACTGAACTGTATTCACGTGCGACCGTGGCGTCTTGGGATTTCATTGCAGTGACAGAAACCTGGTTGTTTAATTCTATACACTACTCTGAACTCAAAATCCCTCACATGATAATTTACCGAAAAGATCGAGAAACAAAAGGTGGCGTTGATCTCCTCTACTTACATTAAAGCATCAACTGCATTATACTTTTCAACCCTCAGCTGTATGTTCCAGATACATTGTTTTGCTCTATTGACTTGCATCAAAAATGTAATTGCCTCTGAGCATTGATTTATCGCCCCACATATTCATCATCTACCACCGACCCTGTTCTTTCTAATGCAATACGTTATGCATTGATGCTCACATATTCACATTTGCATTTCCTCTGTGATTTTAATGTACCGACACTTGCAACTCACATTACAGGTAACGATTCATTCAGAAGCTTCCTTCAACCATGTACAACAATCAACGCGATTTCGATCTGAACAAACCCCATCTAGCATGGACCTCATACTTTAAAATGAAGAACTCGAAAGAATGTGTTTCCTTAACAGCTCCACTCGGATTGAGTGATCATGTTGTCATGACATTTGATTATATTTATCAATACAAACCAGTAGGAAATACTCAACGAACGTATACAACTGTGAATTATGACTGGCTTCGAGCTCTTACTACTGCAAATCTATTGGATTTCCTTGAACTCAACTGAGATAAGGACATCTAAGAAACGTTTTACAAGCAACTGCTTGTTATCGTCGATCTATCTTCGAACGTGAAAATAATATGCAACAAGCAGCGTCCAAACCGAACAGTCGATTTCATAAAGTTTACTCCTATTTCGATGCTTGGGCATTGGCTTTAGATCGTTTAACATCCCACACTGCCGATAATAATGCCGATGTCGGTTGATCCCCAAAAAATGTTTAGCAAAGCAGAAATAGCGAGCTCAAAGATGATCATTCTCTCTCTCTATGTTCCTAACTGGGTACTTACGATCAAAATGACATTCTGAAACACCGAAATTTATTGATAAACCTAGAAGTATATTTCTGAATTTTTTAATAATTTTTCCAGATTTTTTAGCTTGAAGCAATTGCGGTTTCAATTGATATATTGACCATTATTATGATTAGTCACGTTCCATTAAACCGACATTCTTTTCAATAATTTTATTTAAGAAGAGAAAATATTTTCCCATTTTAATGCTCTTTTCTTACTCGCTGTATATCGAGTATATCGCAATATTTTTCCTTAATGAAGGTCTGTTGTTCCAACTATTCGTTTGCCATACGTCTTCATATATCAAGAACGCATACGACGTAGAATCACCTTAAATGTAAGGAATTGTATTGTACAGAAATGAATGAACATGAATAACAGTATTATTGACTGCAATTTTATTATTAGTGCTATCGAAAGTAATGGATTCCATCATAGCAGATGCCTTGTGGAATCACCTTGAGACCAATGTTTTAATCGTGGAAGCACAGGGTAGATTAAGGAATGAAACTATCTTGCCTGACAAAGTTGCAGTTAGCCAAAGAAGCCTAGTCGGAGCTAGTGAATGATGTGGACGTAATATATATTGATTTTTAAAAGTATTTGATCGTGTCAATCAAGAACTGCTCTTGTTGAAACTACTTACATACGGGTAAATGGTAAAATACCATGCATGGATAAAAGAATGGTTAATTTTCCGTGAGATGTACGTGCGATACAATACTGAGCTATCCGAGTTAGTTCAAGTTGCATGTAGTGTCCCACAAGGATGAGTCGTCGGACCGCTTTTATTTGTAATATACATAAACAACTTGCCTACTATAGTTCAATCCCCGCCGCTTATTTTTGCAGATGACTAAAAGCTTTGATTTATTTCGAGTTTGATTCAAGATTTAGGCACCTCAGGCCATCGTGTCTGGAGCTACTCTACATGTTCAGTAATATTTCAGGTCACACTATTCCACATCTATTTTAGGATTTCTACCACGTCATTGTTCTATGCCATTAAAGCACGTGCTACCCGTGTTACGCTGGCCATGATGATGATGCCTATTCATTATTGTCAAGATTTCCTAATAGATAATTTAAATGGCATCTAAAAGTTTAAAGTTGCCCAGAAAGAGACATGTACCCGACCATTCCAACATCATATATATAAAAATCCTTCCATATATTTTTGGATCCAGCTTACTTACTTTTCACCCTAGCCACTGGGAGAGACAAGGTCGCGTCGCTTATCGGGAACGCCGTAAAAGATAGCTTACAGCAATTTTGAGACATAAGCATACAGTTCTTTTGGATAGTATACGATTGATGTCCCAGCTCCAACTGCCATTATGTTAGCCCCTTATATTCAAACGTATAATTCCTCTGGCTATCGACTTCTTCTTGCGATTGAGCCATTTTGCGATCCCTGTTATTTATTATTTCGCTGATGTCTGCTAGCGGGTGTTTTGACCAAGTGGCCAAGGACTGAGGGAAATTCATATGGTTTCTAATTTTCGATGGTTGGGACATGATTCAAGAATGCCTCCTCGACGTTTACCGTACCGGGCCTTATTCGCAAAGCTTGGCAAAAGCTGGAAGAAAATACCAGGTAGGAAGTCCATGACTTGGCGCGTTGAAAGGAAAACATTCACCGCTGCGATAGGGTGGAGTACAAAAGATCCAGCTACTAGTTGGCTGGAAACCTCACGAGATATGAATTCAAATCGAAATAAGTGGCGCCAGAGTATTTTATTAAGTGTGTCATAATTTTATTTAATCTGGGATTATTTGATGAAAAATTAAAACAAACAAATCACGAAATCGTATGCAGTGAAACTGCAAAAACAAGCTGTTGTTTTGCATTTGCTTTTGCATATTCCGATTGCCTGCACTAAAGCATTTAGTACACACACACTATATACCATCATGTTTGTCTATACAGTCAGCTTACGGTTACCCCAAACACGAGAGTTCAATCGGGACAAAATGACAGATACTCATCCAATCCGCTTATCAATCTTCGCGTCTAGCGAGCGGTTATGAGCCGTTGCTGAACCAAAATATGAGAAATGAAGTCCTGATTCAAGCTGACAGTTTTCAACAGTGATGATTTGAGGCGATACAATTGTTTGTTCATGCTGATTGTTAGCCCAAATTATTTGCATGCCGACTACAAACTGTATATTAAAGACTGGAGGTTATCTTGTTTGTGAGCATTAATGGATGCATATTCGGCAAAGAGTTGGTTGCGTATTAGCACATCTCTATGCATTCTCCCTCTCCTCATCAGCCCAATTATTTCACCAAAAATTATTAAAATGTTGACGAGCAGGTGCCGACATCAAGTTACAATTTTTCGACTCAACGATGTTTCTTGTCCATCTTGATTGATAGTTTTCACATACGATTCCGTTTATTAACAAATACCTTGACAAAAGTTTATCAACAATTACCGGTAACTTTTAATTTGTTTGAAAATTTGCGCGTTTAAATTCGGCCTCAGTTCATACGACAAAAGGATACATTTGGCCTATAGTTAGCGTTAACAATCAACGAAAAAGTGGAAAATAGGTGTGGATACATTAATTTTATGCACGGCCGAATTGAAGCGCCCTTAACCAAGCGAAGGCTGTTTCACAGTTGCATGTGACCCTGGCAATTTGTTATCTAATGTCGGGCGTTTTTCGTCAATTGCTCTTTTAATTTTGTGGTGGAATATATGTCATGACTAAAAATTTATTTGTACGAATGAAGCTGTTTACTCACTCAAATTTAAGAAGAATCACAACATATCATGAGTTTTGCGAATTTTATTTTTCCGCAGAACCACTTATTTGAAAAAGCATTGGATTATCGTTAACTAAAGATTTACGTGTAAATTTCAGAAAACAGAATGACCAAAAGCGTTGTGTTGGGAAGCAGAATTTCAATGGAAATTAAGTCAAAATTTTGCGATGCGTGTAATTGGTAAATATTTGGTGGCAAAGGTAAAGCTGAAAGAATTTCGCCAAAATCTTTCTATTCGTTGGTTTAGGTATACTTGCCGTCGTTTGAAGCGCCGTGGACTTCCATTCGAAGTTTGTCTTTTTCAAATCCACGGAGAACGAGGATGAATTGATCGTCCGGAACGAGACCGAAGATAATGTACCGATATTTCAGAATACCTTTTTGAACAGCGATCGGACAAAACGGGATATTTTCACTTTCTCTTACATTTAAGGTGAAGTGAGTGAGATATTCTTGGTAAAAAGCAGGGATTTCCCAATATACTGTAACGTTAGAATCATTGGTTGACATCTGGAACCAGACGGGATTCAGTAGTTCTTGAGCTGCAAAAGAGAATTGTGGAATATTAGGAAGTCAGACACACGAGATCCCGACGATAAATTCAGATATATACATAAGCAGTGATAGTTCACTTTTATATAAATAGAAAAAAAGATAGATATGTTGAAGGATAGGAAGATAGATAGATAGATAGATAGATAGATAGATAGATAGATAAATAGATAGATAGATAGATAGATAGATAGATGATTGCATATAAATATAGTTATATAGATAGATAGGTTGCTGTTTTGTTTGATAGATGTTTGATATAGGTAACTTACTGTAATCCAATCTTTTGGAAAACCGCTTCTCGTTAGTGACACATTGCCCCTTGGCCAGTGCAAAGCAAACATCGTAGGTATATAATTCCTTCAAACGTAATCCGTCCATCACATGAGGGCCATTCGAAAGAAACATGATTTCCTTATCTTCTGGAAACACTTTTACGCGTACGCCTATCTCGCATGACAAGCTTGTGGATGGCAGTGGTTCAAATTCAAGGATTTGTGCCTTTTCATTGAGGGCGTTTGTTATATTCATTTGAGGCATCGCTAATTGAACTGGAATAGAACCGAAATCACGCAACTTTTAGTAAATTTCATCCCGATTTGTTCAAAATAAACACGTTTACAAAATCGGGTTAATGTCTTTTTGCAATATAATCAGTGGTAATATTTTTGAGTAGTGATATTTCATATTACTACAGTATCGTCGCTAAAACACTCTTGTAAATTACATTGATGGAAAACGTGCCCAACAAGTGCCGCAGGTGCAAGCGCATTGGTCACAAAGAGAAACATTGCAGAACAAACTATCGAACCGGTGCAAACCATCTTCATAATCCTAAATCGAATGGGAACCGTGGCAGAATCAATACTGTCATTGCAACTTTTGGAGCAGATTTGGCAACCAGACGAAAATATGTCGCAGTGAGAATGCAAGACAAGACCGTTTCGTTGCAAATCAACACAGCCTCAGATGTCACATTGATTTCCCGCTCAACGTGGAAATATATTGGCTGCCCAACAGACTATCCCACGGAAATGAATGTGCAAAATGCATCTGGTGAACCACTACGGATTGACGGACAACTTACTGGTGAGATTGATTTCAATGGTGAGCATGCAACCGATTTAGTTTACTTGACTCCTCATGATAAACTTGATTTGCTTGGAATGGATTGTATCGAACAGCTAAATTTACTTAGCGTGCCATTGAAAGATATGTGTTCAACAAAAACCGAAACTGTGGTCCAGACGAATTCTTCATCAAGAAGTCCAAATCAGTTGGCTGCAAAATAGTTCACAGATGCAATGCACCCCAGAGCTCCGGTACAGTTGATCCCCAATCGGAAGATGGAAAATCAATACAACCGACGCAACGGCGCTCGCCGAAGATGATTTATTCCTGGCGAATACGTATGGATTACATGCCTTCGAGAACACGGATTAGTTTGGAAACCAGCGCTCGTAACTAGAATACGCGGCAAGGTATTGTATGAAGTTCTGGCCCATGGGAATCAGATTGTTCCGCACGCAAACCAAATGCGAACAAGAATCTGCCCTGAAGAACCATCTGTTCCCAGTCTCAGTCTAAATGAACTAGTGAAAGTAGACCAACGTATCAGCACTAATGAACACAGGCAAAGAGTCGACAACCATCATGCAGATCAACATTGCACAGACGAGACACCAGAAAGAAGATACTCAACACAAAGAAGAACAATGGTTAAACCAATTCAAATCAATCCAAGAAATAAGACGTAAATAGACCGAAGGTGAACGTCCTTTTTTTCGCAGGATGAGGTGTCAAGGTCGCTCATCTTGGCACGGCAAACCTCACACTGCTTTGGAAGTATTGATCGGTTTTAATCAATGGAAAATAGCTCGCCGATTTGAATCAATATAGCAGCTTGGCTTCAATACTTTCGTTTATCTAATTTTTATATTATATATATATATATATATATATATATATATATATATATATGAGCTGTAAATAAAGGATGCATTCTGTCAGTCGTCTTTCCCCACTTGCGTGAGTAATGGGTCAGCCGGAACGCGCTCCAAAAACACAACACTTTATGACATCAGTTCTGTCTCTAATGAATTGGTTAAGGCGACATATTAACAAGTTTGGACGATAATCTGCGTCGAAAAGAAAGAACTTTTCGGTTGTTGTGCATTTACTATTTAGCAAATCCCGCTTCATTAAAGATTTTTCAGGTCATTTGCTTTCATCCATTGAAGACTGAAAGCTTAAGTTTAATAGGTTCTAATGTGATGTAAAGAATACACGGACTCTTTGTAGTATCTTAGCACTCGACTTTGGATCACTTGCTGATGCTATATTTCCACATCGCGGTTGGTTGTACCGAAAATGCGTAGCTGTGATTTCACAGTTTAAAATCTAATGTACCAAAATTCCATGGTTTAATGGCTCACTGGAACCAATCAGGATGTCTCCGCTTGATAAAGGCAAACAGCTCGAAACCACCAGTGGAGGGATGGAGCAACACAATACGTCGGCCGAACTCAGCATCATTAGCGTTTGAACCGAAATCCGTTTCGAGTTACTAACACAATTCATCAGTGGTTTTCAAGTCCATCATTGTGACACTGTCAGTAATTATAATAGCGTCGCCTGCGGTGGCTTGGTAATGTCTACAGAATGAAAAATGGTCGTATTCCGAAAGATCTACTCTACGGTGAGTTGCAATTGGGAAGTGGACCATTGGGCAGACCGCAATTGCGGTACAAAGTCGTTTGCAAAAGTGATCAGAAAGCTCTTGACATTGACCGGGCGAGTTGGGTAGAACTCGCTCTTGACCGCTCACATTAGAGGCATTGTGTAAAGCGTCGTCTGCAATCTAGGGTGTAGCAGATACAGCTCTTGGCTGCTGAACGCAGATCACGCCATCGGCGTGCAACTGAAGCCCTAAAACCGAGGTGTGGCCATCGTTGTAAGCGCTGCAAGAGAGATTGTTCCTCACGAATCCGGCTGTTTAGACATTCAAAAACTGTAGAGCATGAAAATTATGTGATTGTGATGTACATCCATTTTCGACGTCGACTGGAACAGTCAACAACAGCCGTAATCAATAGAACTGTAAAATCTATATAGTCAAGCATTGTGTTATACATATTGCGAAATATTGCTACCCGTTTAACGATCGTATTAAGATAAGTAATGTTTTGTAATCGCATTATATGATAATTTATTTTTGTCGGGTTAAATCTTATTATTTGATTGTATAAGTTTATATTTTGCAGCAAAACACGATCAATTCAAGACCCGCATATTGCGCTACCCTGACTATTGTATTTTTTCGATTCCTGGCTGTTGTTATGACAACTAATCAGACGACTCAACCACGCCTAGTGTTCGAGATAAACAATTAAACAATGAGAAAAGAATCACGAGTTCACTTCAAATTTTTTCGGGTCAAAACTATTCGGTCTTTTGTTCTTGAGACCACTACGGCGTTTCCATAGCATCAAATCGAAGAAACAAAAGTTCGATTCGAATATTGTTCTTCAGGTGATGACCGCCATATCCGCGGGTTCATTATATTTTGAGGTGAACTCACGAACAATGGAGAAAACAAAAACCAAAAGTACATTTGTTCGAGGCCTAATAAGTACTTAGTGGTAGACTGAAAATCTTTGAAGTGTACTGCTTGAGGTCAACATTTGAACAAAAGAATACCACAGAGAATCCAAACAATGACAGGTCCACATCAAGCATTTTATTGTTTCTTTATTCGATGGCGTTACCACGGCAAATTAACAACGGGGTATTCAAATTCTCGAAGTATATTGTTTGAATGCAACAGTGCACGAATGAATGGAAACAGAATTATTTAGGTCAAAACTATTCGGTCTCTTCTTCTTTAGAAATCCTTAGGAGAGTAACTGCGGTGCATTTCGAATCCTCAGGTTTAATTGTGTAAAGTCGTTAATTGCACAATTGGAATACAAAGTAATCTGAGGAAAAACGCTCATTCGCGTGCATAATCCATCTAAAAGGAAACCAAATTTCATCGGCTAAAATCAGAGTATTCATGTTTAGAAAACTAATGTGTTACAATATAAGCTAATCGGAGATGGCCTACAATCCGAGGTCAAATATTGAATAAAGTTGTAATCAAAATCTAGATATATAACTTTGATGGTTGGTATACGCTCTAAAATTTATTATGCATGCGATGAAATATTCCAAAAGGCGAGTTTGTTGAAGATGTACGATAGAATCTCCTCTAATTGTCTACCTTCAATAATCAAGATGCGTAACAGAGTTAATAGTCTTCAACCAAGTGAACATGATTCTAGCAAACTTTATCTGTTGCAACTCACACTGATCCTGATATTTGCCAGATTGGACGTATGTTTTACTGGTGGCAAGACCTGGAATTCTCAGCGATTATTTTGTGTAGAAAAGTAAACCCATCAAACAGAAATTATAGGTTGACGATGCCTATAGTGTATGAGCATAGAAACTCCAAGAAATATGAGGGACGTTTATACAAGCTTAATTTGACCTGAGGCTTTCGACAGAGTCAATCACCTTTTGCATCTTCAAAACTGATACGTTTATGAATATGTGAACTATTCCTCTCATGGTTGTGCGACTACCTGACAGATCGCCACGCCCGAGTTAACGTAAACGGAGTGCTATCCCAAATGTTCAAAACCATCAGCGGTGTCCCACAAGGATGCGTGCTAGGCTCGCTCCTTTTTCTAATATACATAAACGATTTACCTACCCACATAATATCATCCAAAATTGTCCTGTTCGCGGGTATTATGAAAATTGGGAGTTAAATTAGTTCTATCGATGATTGCGAGAAACTGAAAATGAAGTTGGACAACGTGTCATATTGCGCGACCATAAATGATATGACAATCAGCATACGGATAAGTAAGATAATGTACCTTGGCATGAATAGTTCCTTGGACATATCGATTAGTAACTGAAAACCTGAGAAGGAGCACGTTGTAAAAAAATATTGTGTATTCATTAGTGGGAACCTGAAGAGCACGGTGCTTGCTAGAATATATATATATCGACAGTCCAACAGATTGTTAGGTTGCTTTCGAAAATATTTGGAAGATTCTCGCTGGTAACGTTACCAAGGATAATGAACGTCTAACTTCGCCCTAGGATGGAGTATGCGGTAGAAGTCTGGGCAGCTTGTCTGCGAAAAGATAGTGCTCTCTTTGATAAAATCTATCACAGTGCAAAACAGTTAGTGATGGTTCTTCCCAATGTTCCGTACACCGGAAGATTGCGACGTCTGGGTCTATGTGACTTTACCCAAAGTAAGATACGGCGCGATATTACTGTGATCATATAGAATTGTGACTACAGAAGGACACCTACTAAAACACTGCTGGATGTTTGTGATTGAATGGGGATACGCTGACATACCTTATTCTTTTACGTCTCAATTGATTGATTGTCGGCGACGTAAAATCTAATACATTGCATGTATGCCAGCGTGGGATCTGGTTGGTGCAACTAACATGTTTCATCATATGTAATTGAGTTTAAATCTTTAATCATTAAAAAAAGCTCATTTAAATGCATTTCCATCACACACTTCATCCATGACCGGTTTCGTGATGTTTGCACTATTTAGGTAGGGACAATCCGACCAAGATCTGCGTCCCTTTTGACGGTGGATGGATGGTAAACATGAGTTTACTTTGCACGACAGTTTTGCGTCATGATAGTACAGCTTACCTGTTTTCTCACTAGTAGATGGGGTAAATCTCTAATTATTAGCAAAAAATTTCTCCCGCATGACTATAAATATAGTCAAAAGATGGTGAATATAGGTTGTTATTTTATATCCTCTTGCCGTAATAGCGAACCGATTATGGTTTTTCTATCTCATCATGTAGTAGTTGGTCTTATACATGAGGTCTATTTTGCCGAAATCCTATCATGTTATTATGACGACTTCGTTTGTGAGACATGAATTTCCAGTGATTCTTGGATTATGAAATTAAAGGATATTAGCTGCCAAACTATGCATTTGCTTCGGTATATGTTGCCCACAAAACTCACATAGTGAAATAACAGTCTATACCACAAAGCAACACTATCTGCATAAGAAGAAGAAGAAGAAGAAATTGACTTTATTCGTACACACGAATTTTCAGCTGTTACAATAATTTCACCACAAATTTAAAAAATGATAAACATGTCCCGACATCGAGTTACAATATGTCGACTGAACGATTTTTCTTGTCCGTCTTAATTGATTGACATACGATACAGTTTACTAGAAAAAGTTTTTGGGTCAAACGTTTCACTGCAAGTCCCGGTTTCTCTTTCTTCGTTCTAAAGTGCACGTCCAAATTTGACCTCAGTTGATCCGACAATATTTGATGCATTTTACCCTTGGAGAAATTAATTGTATGCACGGCCGATTTGAAGGCCCCGTAGATACTTTTAGGATAGTTCTCAGCACGATCTTATTTGATTCCAAACGCTCTCTCTTCTCCACTTCCTTCAGCAACCACTTCAAAACTTTTATCTAAATCACTGTGATATTGTAGATTCACGTTGTGCATTAACAATAATGGCATTTCCAATATGTATTTAAATGTATTCGAAGGAGTTTTACCCCGAAAAAAGGAAGTTGCGTATTTATAAATCCATGGAAAATTTGTAGTAGTTGTGCTCACTACTTTACGTGCGGACAGAAATAAAGCAATTCAGGATAAAAATGCAGTTATCCAGGCGTCACCACATTCAATAATTGGACTCAAGCTCTCAATACTATGAAGCACGCAGGTCTTCATTTTGGCCATATCTTAATTGCTTTCCAAAAATGGCCCCACTTGATTTATCACTCTACCCTTTCTTGTATCTTCCCTTGTTGATGTGATATTCTTCTTCAAATTTCCCTCTATTATTCAGAAGATTTTCCTGATAGCGTCACATGTAGTCACAAATTACTGTGAATAAAAATCCGATAGTCCATTCATGCCTGGTTAAATCACAGTGAAAATTCATTAAATCAAATTAAGCTATTTTCCTTTTCTGTTTATATAAATTTTATATAAAGCTGTTCTGCAGTACGCTGACGAGTTTTTTTTTGTTGGCCTCGGGATCCGTGTGTACAACATAACGTACATCACAAGCGCATTGAGGTTTCATGTTCCACAGCAATTCAATTGATTAAATAGACACATACGGGAGGAACAATCCCTACTGCAGCGATCACAGCGAGAGACCGTACTCAGTCGATCGGTGTCACTCAATCCGAAACCCGAACTATTTCGACTTCGCAATTGTCGTCGTCGAACTTTTCGGCGCTTTTTGCTCTTGTGTTGTGAAAGTGGGTAATGTTCTGCATATAATTTGAAAGCTCGTTAATGCATATCGCACCTTCACACGATAACATTCACCCTGACACGGTAGATAACAGACTTCATGAAATCAGTGCATGCATGTGAGAGAACTGTAAGAGTTTTGATGTGATATTTTCCGGATAAGTGTTTTCAGAATTCCGAGGTTTGCATAACCGAAGGAGAGTCACATAAATCGCCATGGAGAGCCCTCCATTTCATTAAAATGTATTAGCTACTGGAATTTGCTAGAGTTCTGTTTTTCAAAACCACGAGGTCAAAACGAAACTTTGAAATTATTCATTTCAAACGATAAAATTTCTACTAAAATAATGTTCGCTTCGAGGTGGCTAACGGCAGTGTATTATCTTCAAAAATGTGTTTTGAGTTTTTTTCAGAAGATGATACTTTGATGTCTTTTTAATCGGGTACCATAAATAATTTTGACTAAAAATCCTTATTTCAATGAAAATAAAGGAGTTTTTGGGGGACTGGTTTGAAAGATGTTTTTCCTAATTTGCCAGATGACCCGTAAAACGCCGACATTCAACCCATGTTGACTTGCATTTTCTTTACGAAACACCCGCCATGTTGTATATAGATTGAAAGTTCACGAAACGTACTTCAACGGAACCTATTCCCTACGCGGTAACATCCATTCACAAATGCACAATTGGCGTTAAATGGGAAAGCATTTTTCATGTGGAAACGCGTACTCATTGGCTCACATCACGAAGCACAAGTGTGGCAAAACTGCATTACTCCGATCCGCATATTCATTGTCTCTCTCTCAACTTAATAAATTAGTACTACGAAGCAGGTATAAAAAGTGGAGGAAGCAAAAGGCAATAGCACGGGAGTTTCACAAGGCTTAAAACACAGCTGATTCATGGGCACAATTTACACGATTGCTAAACAAAGTTAACAGCTTAATTTTAGATGATAAACAAGCTTTTAAATCGCAATTTATTTCTCAGATGCACCAGAATCCGAAGCACTTATATAGATTCACAAACTCGCGTCTCGTTTGCTGTGCATGTTACTCCGGATATTTGGAGGTTTTTCTTCAATGAGTTTTCCTCTCATGATGAACAGATATATACCCCTGGTTCAAGATTATGCTGCACAGCCTGGTCACCATAGCTCTAAAAACACATTTTAAATCTAGATCGCATATATCAGATGGCATTTAAGCTTGTCATTGGACTCCATAATATGTCATTCGCCAGGTGACTTACGTGACTGAAGCTGAGGGCACCTGCACTAAGGAGTAGGCGAGGTGATCCTCGCAGACAAAATAATTACTACTTTTTCCAACCCGAGGAATTATTATTCCACCTTTGAAGTTCCAGCAACAGCCGTGGCCATTGTTGCAATTTAGAAATCTCACACTCCAAACGGAACTGCCGGAGGTATTTTTATTCGCTGCGTGTGTGCTTCGATTGGAATTCCCTTTATGCCGATTTTGAATGCTCAAACAGTTTATCTATATTCAAATCATAATTTGACGATTGTATGAGAGATAATCTCAATTTTGCCCCAAACTATTAATAAACAATCATCTTCCATTGATTTAGATTATATTTATACATATATACACATTTGTACCTGTAGTTCGTCTCTATGGTTATTGTCAAATTAATTGCTATTTCAACCATAAATCTTGAATCGTGAAACTTCAATCTATTGGGTAACTAATACGAATTTTGGCCAGGAAGCAAATTGAAAGCGATAGCGTAAAAAACGAAATAACGACTCTTGTAAGAGAGGATCACATGCAGTTACAAGGAACTTGTTTAAGATAATGGCATAGAATTCTAAGCTTCTATAAAATAATACTAAATGAGCGATCAAATATCAAACATGGCGTATTCTCTGTACAAACATCTAATGGTTTGACTCATTCTGCTCAAGATACTTACTATGCTTTAGCAAGGACTTGCTCACTTGTCTTCAATACTAACCGTTGTATACCATATCGGGTTTAACAAATTTGCCTCGTTTGGAATTTTAAAGTGAAATGAAAGTCAATGAATATAGAGTTGGGCGTCAAACACACAAAAAGAAGTCCCCTGGCTCTGACAAAATGAGTTACCATTTAACCCAGCGAAATGTAAAATGCAGCTTGGAAAATGCAGCCTGAAACCTTACCCCGGTTAATTTATAGGTATGTACGTCATATCAGGTTGCAAGGTTGTCAAAGCCGGGGCGGTTTTGGGGACAATCTCCTAATTCCAAAATGTTCCGATGGCACGCGTCTCATATATATATATATAAATTGAGAACACGCTTTCTTGCAATCTCTACCTTCTCCATTGAGTAAATGTTATATTCACATCCGCTGTTTTATAATCTTTTTATGTTACACACATTATCAAAAAAACACTTTCGCGCAACGCTTATAAAGTTTCCTGTAACAAGAGTACCAAAGAATTCTGTCATAATCTACATCAAAAGCCAAAACAAAAATTAGAACGTACCTTTAACTCTGTAAAAATACAAATATTTTTCAACAACAAACCGGTGATCAGTCAGCTGTTTAAAGAAAGGCTAACTTGTCAGGCAAACGCAAACACAAGAAGAAGTCCCCTGGCTCAGACAAAATGAGTTACCATTTAACCCAGCGAAATGTAAAATGCAGCTTGGAAAATGCAGCCTGAAACCTTACCACGGTTAATTTATAGGTATGTACGTCATATTAGGTTGCAAGGTTGTCAAAGCCGGTTTTGGGGACAATCTCCTAATTCCAAAATGTTCCGATGGCACGCGTCTCATATAGTCCAGCTCCTGGCCAGCACACGAGGTCCTATGTGACCCGGCGGAAATGCTTCTACTGACAGGATAAAGGGTAAAGGCGGCTGACAGGCTCCTTAAAACCAGCAGGCTTCGGGCAGGTAGAGCTCGGATGTCCATGAAGGCCGTCTACCTGGTGAAAAGAAAACCCTTATCTCAAACCTCCACTGCCTTGTGGCATCACCCAATCATGGAAAAGGCTTCAGTAGTCAACCTCGAAGAAAATCCGGAGCCGGAGTCCCGTTAGGCACTACGAAGTTTTAATCAACTTCGCCCTGCCAACTCCTGCGACGGCATCGTTGTCCAAATGTATCAGATTAGCTGTTCCTTTGGTTCCGGTGGTGCTGTGGAGTGCAAGCACTTGTTGCGTGGGCAACAGCTAGTTCTCCACTTGGAACTGCCCTGGCGTACATCACAACGCACCATTGGAGAGGACACTCCATTTCGATTCTGCGGATAACAACACGAGAAGCAGCAGATACCGGTTAAAAGCTACGGCTCGATTGGCGTAGAGCTCAGCGCGTGAGGCTGCTTCCGACGTCGAGAGAGACTTTCAGATCTCATTAGACGGCTACCGCCCGGCTCAAGCTGGGCAGCTTCCTGCCAATATGGTGCCGTCTCGCCACGGTCTGCTATCTTCTTGGGTGCATGGGGATTAGGGTTGAAGGTACAAGCAAACTGTTTTTTTCGCACCAGCGCAACGAACAACTTAAAAAAACAAATGTTATTTCTGAAACTGGGAACCTGGAACGTCCGGTCCATGCTCCTGGATTTCATGACGACGTCTCGAATATCAGAGGCGTAAGAAAATTTGCTGTTATTAACATTGAGTTAAAGAGACTAAATGTCGACGTGGCTGCCGTGTAAGAGACACGATTACCAGACGCTGGTATACTAACAGAAAGAGATGACACAATTGTTGAAAGGAAGGGGTTCAGAATAGCCTAGACTGCATGGAGTATGTTTTGTCCTGTTCGAAACAACTAATTAAAAGCAACAGAACCGAGCATTAGCGGGAGCAAACGGATTTTGACTCTAAATCTGAAGTGCATTACTGG
Organism: Atriophallophorus winterbourni; assembly: GCA_013407085.1. Taxonomy (NCBI): domain Eukaryota; kingdom Metazoa; phylum Platyhelminthes; class Trematoda; order Plagiorchiida; family Microphallidae; genus Atriophallophorus; species Atriophallophorus winterbourni. Next base: position 95,600 of record JACCGJ010004934.1, on the reverse strand, counting down.
TACCATTAAGTTGATAAACGTTTATGCACCGACACTTTCTGCGACGCCTGCTCAAAAAGACGCTTTTATCATAACCTTGCAACAGTCCACAAAAACGTGCCACAAAGCAACTGTGTAGTGGTATTGGGTGATTTCAATGCTAGAGTTGGTGCAGAGTACGAGTCATGGCAAATCTGTCTCGGGAGGCTCGGTGTATGTAAAATCAATGAAAATGGACAACGCCTATTAGAAATGTGCACACAGTTCAGTCTTTCTGTCAGTAACACTTTCTTTCAAACAAAACCACAGCATACGGTCTCTAGGAAACATCATCGCTCTAAGCAATGGCATCACCTTGATCTTATTCTTGTTAGGCGGACTAATATAGGAAGCGTACTTGTGACTAGATGAGACTGAGACAATGAACATCCACCGGTCTGTGCAAAACTGAAGCTTCCCGTCACGAGATTTCACCGCAACAAATTGTCTGGCTGCGCGATTTGCAAAAGCCTTCACAGCCAAGTTCAGCAAGACAACCCCACTTGAATCAGCTTCAGAAAACTGGGAATCGATTAAAAACTGCATATGCCGAGTCGCACTGTCACTTTCGGTCCGAAAAAAGCTCGAACGAGAGACTGGTTCGAAGCGAAAGCTTCTGTGATGACTGCTGTGTTGTTTGAGAAACGGTCAGCATTCTGGGGGTTCAAAAGTATGCCAACAGATGAAAACTTACGACTTTTAAGGGCACCCAGAAATAAGGTCCAACAGACTGCAAGGCGATGTGCAAATGACTACTGGACAGAAATTTGCCTTAGTATCCAAAAAGCTGCGGAAACTGGAAATTTTCACGGCATGTATGATGAGATCAAGAGAGCCGTTGGTCCAAACAAACTTACAACGGCTGCCATTAAGTCAGTATCTGGTGACCCGATTGTGGACAAAACTCAGCAGATGGAAAGATGGGTAGAGCACTTCTCCTCTCTCTACTCTAGTTACAGTACAATTTTACCACATGTATTTGAAAATGTCGAGCGGATGCCGACTATTGAATATCAGATACTCCCCTTACTCTTGATGAGCTCAATAGAGCAATCGACCGCTTAGCGAATGTGAAGGCCCCTGGTGACGACGGAATTCCACCTGTGCTCATCAAATGGGGTAGAGCGGCATTATTACAACCGCTTCACCATTTGATTCTTCAGTGCTGGCAGGAGGAGTGTGTCCCAGAAGAGATGCGAGACACAAAGATCATCACGCTATTCAAGAATAAAGGAGATAGAGTCGACTGCAACAATTACAGAGGAATCTCCCTTCTGAATGTTGTAGGCAAATTGTTACCTAAAGTCTTACAGATCCGGCTGCAAGTTTTAGCTGATAGAATTTACTGCCAATCTCAATGTGGCTTCCGCAAGGAAAGATCAACCGTTGACATGATCTTTTTCCTGAGACAACTTCAAGAAAAGTGTCGGGAACAGCGTATGCCATCACGCGCTGTTTTTATTGATTTAACGAAGGCATTCGAATACGTCAGCAGGGAGGGTCTTTTCAAAGTGCTTGATTTGAATGGCTCTCCACCAAGAATGCTCAAGCTCGTATTTTTGTTTCACTCAGGCCTGAAGGGCTTAGTCCATTTTAATGGTTTCAGCTCAGAAGCCTTTGAAATTTGCCGATGCGTCAAACAAGAGTGTTTTCTTTCTCACACACTTTTTAGCATTTTCTTTTCTCTGCTACTGAAGCACGTTTTCAGTACGAGGACAGAAGGCATTTACCTACCGACGCGAAGTGATGGCAAGCTTTTCAACCTGGACTGGTTGAGAGCACAAACCAAGGCACGAAATGTGCTAATCAGTGACCTGCTGTTTGCCGATAATGTAGACTTTATTGCTCACTCCGAAGAGCACCTCCAGTCGGTAATGGACTGATTTTCATCGGCATGCAAAGACTTCGGGCTAACAATCAGCATGAGCACGACCAAAGTACTTGGTTAAGGGACTGTATCGCCTCCCACCCTCACTGTTGGAAACTCTCAGCTTGTAACAGTACATCATTTAACATACCTTGGTTCAAACATTTCGGATAACATCTTGCTGGACACGGAGATTGATGAGCGGATTCCCCGAGCAGGTCTCATTCTTTCCTGATTGAACTCTCGTGTACGGGGTAACAGCAAGCTGACTGTAAAGAGAAAGATGATGGTATACAGCGCGTGCGTACTAAATGCTTCTCTGTACGGCAGTGAAACCTGGACCACCAACGCAAGAAACGAACGGAAGCTGAATGATTTCCATCTACGAAACATCCATCGTATCTTTAACATATCGTGGATAGACAGATTGACTAATGCTGAAGTGCTTTAAAATGTTGGTCTACAGAGCAATTCAATTCAATTCAATTCAATTTTAATGGTCTAAAAAGCATATAGCTTGTCAAAAACCACAGAATAATATGGGAGTTACGAATAACATGGGTAGAAAAACGGGATTTATTTGATTACTGAGCAGTTCAGGAATCAAGTAAAAATCCATTGGACAGAAACTGGTTTCAAAGTTCAAAGCTTTTATGGTGTAAAATATATGGGTTCAAAGTTTGGATTGGTCAACATGAAATTGTCCAAATTCGATTTGAATATATTCAAGGTGGATGAATGTGCAACATTACAAGGTAGGGAGTTCCAGGTAAAGCATACACGTACGGAATCAAAGTACCTTCGACAGTTTAGTCTCGAGTCGGGAATATGAACTGTATAGTCGTGACTCCGGCTGGTTCTGGCTGGTAGTTGCGTGAATAGTTGATTTAGGGGATGGTTGGGTGTATGCAGTATATTGCGTGAATAGTCGCGTGAATAGTTGATTTAGGGGATGGTTGAGTGTATGCAGTATATTGAACATAAGTATCAAATCACCTCGAAGACGGCGGTAGCAAAAGTCGAATAGATTGAGACTTGCAATACGACCTTCGTACTGTTTGTGCTTTAAACGCGTACGAGCTTGGTGGTCCGATGATATATTCTTTGCAAGAGGCTGATGTCCTTCTGTAGCCAGCGTGACCATGCCTGAACCGCATAGTTCATGGTTGGCCTCAAGTACGTATTAATTACTCGATGAACGGTTTGCTTAGTGAAACTACCGAACACGCGTTTCAGCAGTAGCATGTTCACCCTATTGCGACAGTGTTGCCTGCGGTGGCTTGGTAATGACTACAGAAGGGATAATGGTCGTATTCGGAAAGATCTACTCAATTTTTAGTTGCAATTAGAAAGTGGACCATTGGGCATTGCGGTACAAATACGTTTGCAAAAGAGATCTGAAAGCTCTTAGCATTAACCGGGCGAGTTGGGTAGAACTCGCTCTTGACCACTCACATTGAAGTCATTGTGTAAAGCGTCGTCTGCAAGCTTGGGAGAAGCAGATACAGCTCTTGGCTGCTGAACGCAGATCACCCCGCCTGGCGTGTAACTGATGCAATGCAGCCGAGTTCCGACTTTTGTTGCCATCGCTGCGGTAGAGAATGTTCCTTCCGAATCGGAATGTTTAGTCATTCCAAAAGCTGTAGAACATGAACATTCATGTGATTGTGATGTACATCCATGGTCGACATCGACTGGTCTTATTATGGAATATTCGATCTAAGCTTGGGCACCACGGCTGAGGAAGGATATCAAACTACTTGACATTATTTATCATTGTCCGACAAATTTGCCTTTCAAAGAACGAATGTTAAAACTAAATCTTCACGATTTAAAACAACGACGGATGCGGAGTGAACTCATGTTGTCATTCAAAATCTTACATTGTGAAAACCTTCTTAAAAACTTTCTGAAGCCAGGTGGCCATACTCGAACAAGAAAACATTCAAATGCTTTAGGCATTCCGCATTCTTGCTTGGATATTCGTCGAAATTTTTTCTCGGTAAGAATTTGTTTCACTTGGACATTTTGCCCGAAGTAATCACACGCTCGGAATCTGCTGCGGTTTACGCTTCTAAACTGGATGAGTATATGACGATCTATGCAGCATGTAATTGTCCTAAAATATTTTTAAAATATTTTATAATGATTCTTCGTATACCTGTCATCCTGTGGTTTTTGTTAAGCTTGATGCTTTTTGCCATAAAATGTCTGAGTTCTGAAATAACGAAACTTCTCCGATGTAGCATTGCGTTACGGAATTGCCTGAGAAGCCAGAATACTGTCTAATATTACAAAAAGTTCTTGATACACTTCACAAACGGTCGTTGAAAACAATCTGCCATTTAACTTCAGCAAATGCAGGATCATGAATGTGGTGAATCTAGTGGAATTGACATACAATATAGTTTCACGTCCTAAATATTTGCAGTGAATAAAAACATGATTATATGGAAATACTCCAGTTTAAAAACCTCACTTTAATCCAATACAGTCTTTACAAATGCCACACGAGTCCTCAATTAACTCAAACTGTTATTTGTGAAATTTTCCCCAAAGAGCTCATTAATACATACTGGAGACCATTCATGCAAAACGCCGTACAGTCATGTTCTATGAGGCTCAAAATGGATTTTGAAATTATACAGCAAATATATCAGCGCTCAACAAAACTAGTTCTTAGCACCCAAAACAAGACTTATAAAGAAATGATAGCTCACCTGAATGCGTTAAACTTTATTCATCATACTTTGCGGCATACATTCCCTTATCATATTTTACAAAATGTGTCATACCCCAAACCATTCCTTACAGGATTTAATCACACAAATGGATACTAGAAATTATCGGACCCACGAATATATGCTGGAGGTACACAATTCCCGCTTAACTGTAGAAGGTATTTTTATTCTGTCCGTGTCTGTTTTACTTGGGACAGTTTACCTTCTCAGTAGACTAGCTCACATGAATTTAAAACTAATGTAGACGAAATTTTATGGAAATATTCGTTTCCGGTTACGTATATACTGTGCAATCTAACGACTCATCTTGATTATAAACACTACATTTTATAACGTCTATCACTATATGGTTAGTTCTCTGCTTGTTACTTTTTATACCATTAAAAAACCTTGAATTATCTTGAATAAGATAAGAAATTAAGTAGATTTAGCTTCGACATTCGCTACGTGAAATGAAAATTTCTGTAACAGTGAACTTACATGGTCGCGTGATGACGCATCCTGCCAAGCTGTTCTAAATCATTTCTAAGCCATGGTGTCGAGGCCTGGAATGAATATTTGATAACAGGACGTAAATATGTATTAAGTAACTGGAATAAGATTTCGAGCGTAGAACGTTTAAATATCCTCCTTTTCAGACACCAGATACGGCAGGCTTTATGATACACTAATCCGCATTGAAATCCGGATTTGAGGTTACACAACACACAGACACAAAATCGTTTTCTGCGTTGTCCAGACGCAGCATTTTACATTTTGTAGGATTAAATGGCAACTTGTTTGTATGTGATTAATTTTATAAGGAACCGAGTCCCTGTTTCAATGCTGTATGGTCAGGTTTTAATCTTAACACGTTTCCGTAATAAAATATAACGTGCAAGATGTTTAAATTTCATCCAAATAACTTCCACAACATCCATATTGTCCAAGTCGAGCAGAGGTCCAATCACCAAAACACTGCGGAACTCCATTTGTGACGTCCATTCTTCTAGATTGAACGCTGGCAGCGTGAACCTGGACGTGTCTGACAGCAAGATAGTCCCTTATCCAATTCAGCAACATTCTCTTTATATAATAAGCATCAGGCAATTTGATCAAGTGCCTTAAAAATATCGAAGCAGCAAGCATGTATATCATCAACTTCGTCTAGTTTTTTTCACTCCTCGTTCTTTTTAAGAATGTTCGACACAAGCAACGATTGAGTTGAAACCTGTGTTGTCCCGCGGTTAAAATATTTTGGTTTTCTTAATGTTATTGTGTTTGGTTTATTAATTTAGAGATCACTGGAAGTTGTGTTACAGGTCTTTAGCATGCTGCATAGATGAGGAGCTGAACACTTTTAATGAAGCTTTGTGAAAACAGACTGAATATGGATATGACGAGTGCAGATCTCTGAATGACTAAATTTATACAAGCCGGCATATTGTTGGGCAACTTTAGAAGCCTATTTATGATATTCTCGTCAGCAATTTCGCTCAACTTAAAAGTATGTAGTAGTGGCTTGGATTAATGACTAAGCAGTATGATTTAGGAGGAACGATTTCCCTCGCAGCACTGGCAGTGATAGGCAGTAATCTGCCGATTAGCGTCAGTTGAACGGCGGCGGAGTGATCTGCGTTCAGCAGCCACGAGCTGAATCTGCTCCTCCCCAGCTTGCAGATAACGCTTTACACAATATCTCCAATGTTACCGGTCGAGAACAAGTACTTCCCAACTCGCTGTGTCAACACCAAGATTATACATGGATCGTTGAGTTTTGAAGCATTAAGACTCAAACAATGCTCCAATTTGGCCGAATCAGATTCGAGGGTCGTCCAAACTAAAACATGACGTTAAAGTGTGCATTGAGTCTGTAAAGATAACTTCAGATAGTGTATTACAAAATGCCGATTTAAGATCCTTTTACTTTGAACCGATGGCTATCTTAATCTCATAATACATACCGTGAAACGTTTTAGTATCCGGAGCGTTTTGAAATATCAGGTTATTTTCAGTCCAATAGTCATTTGCACATCATCTTGCAGTCGGTTGGTCCTTATTTCTAGCTGTTCTTATAGGTCCTAAGATGTCATCTGTTGGCATAAACCATTTTTTTCTTTTAAACCATTACTTCATGAATCCAAGTATGACATGCTTTAATAAACAAAAAAGAATAAAGCTACTAAATTGTGAATATAAATATAAGTGACCATTTTCTACAAAGCGTGTATTTGTTTCTTTTCTCTTTAGCAATCGATATTAATATAGATAGCCTAATTTGAGTATGTCTACTTTTCTAACTATAAGACCAAATTCTCCGTCTCTTCATACGAACACTCGAAACGTTAATGGAAAACGTTAGTGTTTTGACATCGTGGATGTCGCATAATTGTGTTCATTCACCTGAATTGTATTTTTACAACAATCTTTTGTGATTTGTGATGTCGTACTTTATCGCGCGACGTGGGATGCAAGTTGCTAAGAGATAACAAAACGCAGTTTGACCCGAGTTTTTTTGATAATTGATTGGATGGAGTGACTATATATAAGTAGGAACTTCTTCTGTTCATCGCATATCCTATTTCGAAATAATGGCGTTCGTTCAAGTCTTCTCTTTCACGCTAATCATATATACCGGGGTATTTGGTCTGAGTAAGTAACCTTTGTAATTTTACCTCACTTCAAATGGTGTTACTATCACCGGTGGTACAGAAAAAGCATTTCTTACTGCAGCGCACCACCACTTATCTCAAGAAGTCAACGTGATTCGATTTAGGAGTAATTAACATTATTACTTATATTATTGTTATATTATTGTTATTATATTATTAATATTTTTATTTATATAATAACTTGGAATGGTAGTCGAACAGGATATTACAGTGACTCAATTTTTTGCGGCTCGGTAAATAAGAACATTACTGACTGCAACTTATTGGAGGCGAAGTTTCCGAATACTCCGTTCGATGTCGACCTTAAATATTCATTATAAGCATATGATATTTCATGCTTTAAAGCTTTTCGAATGACTAAATGACGCTCGTGGCGACATGCCTTACTCGGTCGATCGGCGAAGCAACAATATATCTTGAGTTAGGTCTCTTTGAATTATCTTAGTGAAATTAAAACTGCTTCCTTGGGGTAATATGAATTGTGATCTTTCAAAAGATTAACAATTAAGCGAACGTCTCAAAGTGATGGATTACTCTGTTTTTGAAATGCTAATTTCTCTACTAGACCCAAAATCCTAAGTGCCGTGATCATTTTCATCCGTGACGTTAGCAATTATTATTTCTTCTTTTGGATTGTTGTTACTATAACTGGCGATTCGTATTGAAAACGCATCTGCTTATCCGAAACTCTTGGTATTCACGAATTTGGTGTTGAAATCGTACGAAATGTATATCCTGACCCAGATTTGTAATTGAATTGATGCGTGACCTCCAAATATTGAAATAATTGGTTTATAGTCGGTACATTGGCTGAACTTCGATTGTTACCCCGTCTTTATCTATTTTGCTGTAGTTCTTTTCTGACGTAGTTAATGAGCAAGATGCATGTTCCGCAGATTTTTGCGTACCGTCAAGCATTTTGTGTAGTAGTTTTGCTCCAATCCCGTATTTAGACGCGTCGGATGCCAATATAATGCCTAGTCTAGGATCATAAATAAATACTCTTGATTCATGAGGACGACAAAAATCGTCACTAATAAATGTCATCGCAAACTCAAGACCTACCAGCTTTTTGTGCATCACTTCACTCCAATAGAAGTCGATTGTGGCGATTTAGACATTAATGAGTGCTTGTAGTCAACATTTCCACACATTCGTCTCGAAATGCGACTTGTAAGTATGCATCAGATAAGTCCACATTAGAAAAACTTGTCCACCATTCAATTTCGCAAATAAATCTTCTTCTGGAATTGGTAGTGCGTACTGATGAGTTTCGACCGCATCATAGAATCGCCTTGAAAAGTCATCACATATTAGCAGTTCTCCGTTCGATTTTCTGAGAGTAACAATAAGGGCTGCCCACGCAGAATAACATGCAGGACTTATCACCCGTATGCCTTCTAGTCGATCCGACTCAGAGGAAACGGTTTTCATCGAGGCATGTGAGACTGGATGTTTAGGAAGAAATACTGAGCGACTTCCCGAGCGAAAATATAAAACTACTTTTGTTTTGTTACAGAGCCAGTGTGGGTTTGAGAATACTTGAGGATGTTTTCATCAAATGGGAAGTGATGGTAGATTTGGTCAAGTTAATTGACAATGAAACATTATAATACGAAAATAAAGGTTTGCTGACACTAGATGGTTGGCAAATATCCAAAATTTGATAATTTCCATACTGATCCAGTCGATTCCGAGTAAATTAGAAAATCGAGGTCAGTTATTTAACAACAACCGTTAGAATGAATACCACGAAACGAAAGGTTATATTACAGCTTACCCAGAAATCTGAACTGTTCACCAGATGCTGATCAGGCAGTGTGGGTTCTTTCATTCATATTTTGGGCATCCTAATTGTTACCATGTTGATTTGGAGATTATTGTTATGTCAGAGGCCGTATCTAGTTGTGTTTATTTAATGTCCCATTGATACGAATGCTTATGTATTTCCTTTCTGTCATTGCATACACACCGGTAGTTGTGGACACCAAGTTTGATATGCTTCCGTTTCTTGTGATATTCGGATTATTTGTCACGTCACACTTTCCCTATATGACCAATAAGTACATAAATCTGTGTTTCTTATATACGCATATCCATCCGTATTGCAACATTCCACAGTGCCAGTATGCACTTTCGGATTTGTTCTGTGGTAATCTTTTGCAGTGCAAATCTAAGTTGAATAACTTGTTTCAGTGGATCGCATTTACATCCAAGGCTGGGCTCCACGTATGGTGTTTTCTCATCTTACAATCATGCTTGATATTCCGCTAATTCCGTAATTCCTAACTGACACCTTGTAATGTCATGTCGGAATCGGATTGCAGCTTCTATAAAACATTGGCTCGCAACGCATAGTCACTGGAAAACTGCAATCCACAAACAAATAAGAGATTTGCGGAGTGTTTTTTCAGTTTCAACCGTACACATTGATGATTGACCCTACCAGTGAACGTTATGATATCCCCATCTGCTGATTGGTGATTTGCATGCAGTTATATGTGATATTGAACAATGATGAGCGTTCGCCATAAATCTTACTCCGGCAATCAATTGTTTGTGCCAGACTGAATTCTAGAAGAATATTCGTAAGAATAAAATTGCAGTATTTTTAATATTCCATTGGCCTCAACTTCCGTAACAACGTTCGCACAAGGGTCACCTCATTAGCTTAGCACAATCAATCATGAACAAATCATTGTATCTTCAGTAGCAAGACTCGAATGTAACTCCTTCATCTGGCTGATAGTAGAATTCGTTGACGAATTGCAGTAGGCTATCAATCAATTTTTCATACCTTTCACTTTTGATTGTCTGGTATACCATTCGCTGAATTAACGCTTCAAAGAACCAATTTTTTTGGTTAATTAATTCTTGTATAAATTCCTTTGGCACTGAGAGCGCGCGATATGGGAATGAAAGTTTCTGCAATTGTAAGAACATTGATGGATCCCTGGCCCAGCAGTGGGTAAGAGAGGACCACAACCGTAACTGGACTGAATGTGAGAACGAATATCACAAAATCTGCTCAGTAAAATATTGCCACTCTTGTTATGCCAAATCAATTTTCATGTCAGCAGCTTAAATTAATGAACCTTCATCATTTTTGCCTCAAAAATATTCACATCGATGTAATCATGTCTACAAATCTCATGGCATGAAAAAATATTTCCAAAATAAACGACATATTTTCATCTTTCCAGAGATACAGGATGTAAATCTCGTAGCGAATAGTAATTACTCGATTCCAATGGGAATTGAATTCAATAACAATGAAGCGTGGGCTGCATACAAATGGATAATGGAAACAGCGAGACCCCTGGATATTAATGTTTACCACAACCAGGTGATACCTTTTATATATTACTTCATGTATTTACTTGTTATATAAAGTACAATGCATAGTGCAACGAACTCATATATGTGGAATATAAGTGCCGATTAAATGAATATATATATATATATATATATATATATATATATATATATTTGACTTCGTTGCACTAACGAGCTTTCATTTAAAATATTATGCTTTGATCAATCATCCATTATTCAAATCTAGCGGCACTTTTACAAGCAGCTAAGGAATCAGCACACTCATTATAAATTTCAACATATGTTTTCATCATTGTTTTCCTTATAAACACATAAATACATATGATTGGTTGAATCCATTCTCATGGAAGTTAATTTGTTTATTTAATAGATGAATGGAGACGTCATGATATTTGATCGTACGAACGACAGATTTATCGCGACCAATTTTGTCGACCGGGACTCGATGCACTTATCCGCCAACCGAGAATTATGCGCTATCGCCACGAGGAACGATACCTCACTGCACATGAACATTACTGTAGTAGTGGAAACTGCTCGTAAGCTTGTCTTTGTTTTCTGACAATTAGCAAATACGTATTAAATTAATTGCTTTGAACCTTATTTCGGTACTTCAGAACAAGAATGTTTTTCAATCGAATTTATTTGATGCGAGTTCAATGCGTTGGAAGTTATGTTCGTAGCAATCGAATTTAGCATTCAATTCAAAAAAACTTGTTGGCCTTCTTCGGTCAATATCCACCATGGATGTAACTCATAAGCGAGTAATTGGTCATATTACGCAGTATATCCTCTGAATAAACAGTCCGATTCGGGTGATGCAATACCCCAACAGTTTTCACAGCGATAAGCAGAACTTTGTCAATCGGTGTCAGGTGAGTGTTGGCTGCGTGATATGCGTTCAGCAGCCAAGAGGTGTATCAGGTTCTGTAAAACTTGCAGACGACATTATACTCAGTGCCTCAGATGTGAGTGGTCATTAACAAGTTCTTACCAGCTCGTAAGGTCAAGTTCAAGCGCTTTCATATTTTTTGCAAACATGTTTGTACTGCAAGTGTAGTATGTCCTAAATTCAAATCACTGATTTTGACTCACATAAGAGTAGATATTTTGTAAAAGGACTATTTCTCATTCTGTACACATGAACCAGCTAGCGTAAACAGATCTGTCATAGCAGGATGGCTCAGTAGACCATTTTTGAAATCCCATTTTAGCTAGACTTGACTTATCTTCCGTTTTCCAATGTATTCAGTGTGAATGAGATGGCATAAATTTGAGGTGTTTGCAACCAGGATAATTGTTAGGCTCGGTTTTTCTCTCAATACATCGAAACATCCTTTCATATAACATTGTACTTGTTTACTTGGACAGTATACAGATAAATTTTACTGAATAATCATGGTAGAAAATGCAGTCGCCCAAAATATTGTTGCTCCCATTTTTACTATTCACGACCATATTACTCAAAACATATTTCCCGTATTGCAAGTTGAAATGGTCGAAATATTTATGTTACATGAGAGAAAAAAACGAAAGTTACTCAACTTCACATCGCGGATAATTGAGACACCGAAAATAACATTTCTCAAGCACTTCTTCCAGTTATTGCAATTTCGAAGAAAATAAAATGGCCTTCATAAATCTAAAATGTTTTTCGTTTATATTTCTTATTGCTAAGTCCAAAAAGTTAACAAAACTAGTTTAAGCGTACAACAAATTCAACTTTCAAATTTTGTTATAATTTCGTAAATGCTTGCTGATATTATTCAAACCCCATGTATGATCGAAACGAACGTTAACTTTTTACAGATACATCTGATGTTGACGGATGTAAGTTGCAATTCGTTCGTGATAACTCTTCCGTATTCTGATATCCTTAAATATGAATTTTCGCCATTCACCGTATTTAATCACACACTATTATTCTTCTGTCGAATAACGTGTATATGCTTGCATTTAGCAAATAACAATAGGCGATAAACGAGACTACAAAAACGCTGCGGATTAAACTTGTAGACGAATTTGAGCTTAGAAAACTTCAATGTAAATTTGCGCTACGAAGAATTTGATCATGAAAAATGACTCAGTGAACGCATCTCATTGATTATTTGTTGTAAGGCACTAATCCATTTATTGTAATGTTAATGTTTAGTGATTGAACATATCAAGAAATAGCCTCGATATGGTGATGGTAGAGGACCCAATGTATAAATTTTATAAGCAACCACATAATCAAGGAATCAAACAATTCACAATAACGATTTGCTTTTAGTGTACGTTAAGTATTTATTTGTATGCACTTAATTCTGATTCGCAGCACGAAACATAACAGATGTTTAAGGAATAATTTGTTCTCTCAGTTGAAAACAAACGCATTTGAAAATGATGGAGTTTAAGGAAAATTTATTAAATGAAGATATGCTAACATTGTATCAAGCTAATAAACATTTTGAGAATATATATATATATATATATATATATATATATATATATAATGATCATTGAATTTGATTTAATTTCTAGTGACGACGGATCACGACGGCGAGACAGGTAATTTTCTACACTTGAATTTTAATGACGTTTTGCAATATTTTCCCTTGTTAGACAATCAGAATTCACATGCCCGTATGGCACAATTGACTCGTGAAGCAAATTAAATAACTTCGTTTTTCTATGTATGTTGTTCTATATGTCTAAATGAAAACGATTATGGAGTAAAAAAACGCTTTATACGATTAGCATTTGATCATAACTTTTCAATATAAGTTCTACAATCAAGATTCAAGATTCAAGATTTATGGTTGCAAAAGCAATTAACATTACAATAACCATACAATCGATCTATAGTTACAAATGAATATATACGTGTGTATTTAAAATAATTATCAATGAGACGATGATGGTTTATTAAAAGTTGGGAGCAAATTTGGATTAGCTTTCATATAATCGTCATGTTTCCAATTGAATATAGATGAACTTTTTTAGCTTGCCAAATAGGCAGGAAGAGAAATCCTGCGAAAGTTCCGTTTGCAGTCCGTTATTTCCAAATTTCAACCACGGCCACGGCTGTTGCCGAAAGATCGAAGGTAGAATAATAAGTCCAGGTTTGGGAAACAGTAGTAAGGTTTTTTTGTAAGAAAATGGAATCACCTCGCATTCTTCTTTGAGCAAGTGTCCTCAGCACGAGCGGTCTGAGTCGCCGGCGAATGTCATATTTTCGAGTCCCGTTACATGCATAGGAACTCTCTGATGTATGCGATACAGAAGTGAGATTGAAGATTAAACACAAAACTGAGATTGATAAGCAAGTATAGAAATCAGTTTTTCTTGCTATTAACAATCCCCACACTTACAACACAAAGTTACCTGATACTGATTGATCCAATTCATCTGAAACAATTCAACGGAACATTACGAAATATTCATTGAATTGAGTGAGATACACTAGAGAGTTTGTGAAAAATCTCCGATATTTGGGAAATTGAAATTTGCAATCTAAGTAAATGTTGGTAAATGCTTGAGAGCAAAATGTTGGCAGGCAGTGTTCAAAGTAACAAAATCCATTAAAACTTCTGTAGGATAAAATTGAAACATTTGAAGGCTGATAAAGCGGAAATTTTAGGCTAATTTCATGTGATAATAGAAGATACCATATCACGATACATATGGTAACGAGCAAAATATATACGCGAAATTTTCTCGATCTAATTAAATATAAAATATGATATCTTGATTTTTCAGATGATTGTGGTAAAGTTTTCCCGGCAAACGAAACCAAACATTTGCTGTCAAATATCAATCAGCATTGCCTCAATTATATCATTGTACAACATTTGGCGAACACTAGTCAAATAGCATTAAACGTTGTGTCAAATCGGGTAAGCATTCAAAGAAATCAATGTGTAAGGACAGATGTGATTAAACAGGTCGGTCGATTAAAATTTATCCAACAGTAGAATGCAATTAAAATCTTTGTGGTTTTTTCTACACTGTTTCAAGCGCATGTTGATCCTGATCTGACAGTCCATACCTAATGAGTGCAAAAAAACAAAACTGGTATTGGGGTGAATGCCACTGTTACATAGGCTTCCTACAGCGAACCACGGTGTTTAATCACAAGATCATTAGTGATTCCTTGTGAGGAACTCAAAGCGATCTGGGATGAACAAAGTAATTTGTTGCTAACATCCCCTCACTAATAAATCACCACCGGTTTCTATTTTTGCCGTCATCTGGTGGAGACAGTAAGATTGTGTTCAGTGAGCCTCGAAACAGGGGTGATGTGGTAAACAAAGTTATACATGTATGCCACTGATAAATAGGGTTTGTGAGACGAAAATAAAAAGTTAAATTATAGATTCACAGGGTGATCCTATGTCAAACGTTCAAGGTTCTCAAGATGTCCGAAGTATGGTTTTGCTCACATCCCCAGCACTTGTCGTACACATTTTGTTTGTAGCTATTTGTCGTCAACAGGTGGAGACAATAATGTCCGTTTAGTGTGACTCTAAACAGTGACGAAGTGGTAAACGAAGTTAGAATTTGGGTATATATTCTCCAGAATTGGGTAGTTTAGTTGTTTCAAACGCTGGGAAACATGAAATCGACATGCGCTTTTTTAGGTGATTGACATCGCCAGTGGGAGGAAACCAGAAATTATAAACGTAACAGCAAGTTTATTTGCATGCATCTCCATCACGCACATAACCCACGGCCGGTTTCGTGCTGTTTGCACTCATCAGATGGGGACAGTAAAATACTATCCGCATGCGCTTCAAACAGTGGATGAATGGTAAACAAGTTGCGCTTGTATGCCACACTTGGGTAAGGTTGGAATGACCAACCTGTTTAATCACATTAGACCAACTCATGTAGACTGGGTTTAAAACCCATGACAATGGTCATACATACAAGCGCAAATTGTTTGTAACAGCAAGTTTGTTTTCAATATTCAACTTTTTCAGTAATTGTAGTGCCCGAATGATAACCTGGTACATGTGGATTAAGCCGTTAATCGCTATTCCACGATTGCTCATGAATAATGCAAATTTTCGAATTCGGATTACGGAACATTTGGCTTAGGTAATTAATAATTTGGATTTTAGCATTTTAAACAATTTATTCAGAATGAAAGTTAACTTTATTAGGATATTTCGGCATCGAAGCATAGTGTTAGCGCACACGTAATTCAAATCAACTTGGCTGTAGATTAAGCGTATGAGGTCCATCTCCAAATGTATATTGGTGGATTTTTTCATGACTGGTCAATTTATAAGTATCATCGGCAAAGTTTTTGATACCAAATTGCATGAACAGAATTTAAGCTAAACCGAGTTACACTATAAAAGCTGGTGTAACCTGATTTTCAGAGCTGGTGGACTTTTAACCCGAACGAATAAAACCACCTTACTTGTCGTGTTAAAACCAAAATTGTATACTAATTGCAGTATATAAATTCAGAGAAATGCATCTAGCAGATTTGGTATTTCTGCCTGATTAAATTGTGAACACGCTTTCTTGCAATCTCTACCTTCTCCATTGAGTAAATGTTATATTCACATCCGCTGTTTTATAATCTTTTTATGTTACACACATTATCAAAAAAACACTTTCGCGCAACGCTTATAAAGTTTCCTGTAACAAGAGTACCAAAGAAATCTGTCATAATCTACATCAAAAGCCAAAACAAAAATTAGAACGTACCTTTAACTCTGTAAAAATACAAATATTTTTCAACAACAAACCGGTGATCAGTCAGCTGTTTAAAGAAAGTCTAACTTGTCAGACAAACGCTTTTGTACCAATTAACTTGCTCCTATGGTGCGCGATACCTTAGCCGATCGATGCGGAAACAGGATATCACCCAAATTCTATGCACGAAAATAGTTCCATAACGTTGAATAGTTCGATCATAGTTCAATTGGTAGACACGGGCCACCGAGTAAAATCCTGAGTATGCGTTCTCTGTGGTTTACATGGTTAGCCACAACGTGTCACGAAGATTTATATGGGGTACTCTGAGGTTGCCGATGCAATAGCCATCGATATATGTAGACCAAATTCTATGCGTTCAATAGCGATTGGTTCGTCATCTGCTATTACCACGGCCAACCGGACCAGTTTGATCAATATCATGTGACATTGATATCCGCTTAATGCTCGATATCGATCACATTCACTGTGTTTCACTGTTCTGATGCGTGTATTGTAGAGCTTGATGTGATATACCAAAAAGAATATCGTTCGCTCTATTTATCTTGTTTACTCACAAAAATGAGAATCTTCAGTCATCTGAAATTCATTCGGAAATCGTGATTAGACATTTTCTAAACCATATTGCTTTTTCAAACAGATACTTTCCAGCGGGAAGTCAGTGTACATACACGCTGATTATCCATGCGCTGGTGGCATAGTTTCTGAACCTCAAATCTTCACGGGCGAGTTTGAATATTGCACAGAATTTACCCCTACAAGCACACAACTGTCAATTTTGTTGATGCTCGATCCAGCACAAACCTTCGAAAGCGGGGATTATTTGGAAATAATATCACGTGAGTCGTTTTCGTGTAGAGGAGTGAACATCCCATTTTATGTGTCCTTTTGTTACAATTTCCAAATATTAGGAAGGCAAATGTTTCGATCCACATTGAAAAAGAATATTATATTCCGTGTGAAGAACCGATGCGAAGCAAGGTTCTACCACTCTGAAACAATTGTTTTCTATCATGTTTGCATTCTCAGAACTCATTAGAGAAGTGATACACTAATTGCCTATGAACGTATGGAGAGCTTGGGTAGTAACATATGTATAATGCTCCAATTAAATAATGTGATTCGCTTCAAAAACTATGTTTAAACTTGTCTTGAATTCTCACCTTGCTCACTTGCTTAACATTATCTCAAAACTCACTGAACCAAATCAAATCAACCCCACATAGGTAAAAACAGCGAACCGCTTGTGATGTGGTCGTAATTGGTATTGAACATTGTAAATCATTTATCGCGTATCAACACACGGAACTCGATTAGGAAAATCTTGTGAATTGTGTGTGTGAACAACGCAGTTTGTTGTACGAACTGAATTTAACACCGGCTCTCAATACTTACTTCGTTTAACACATTTCCACTGCTTCACGGTTTAGTTAATCTAAACTCACATTGTCCACATGTTGGCCGCAAGTAGGCAGCAACTGGTTGTGTTGTGTAAGTAAACGGGATCTGAGAACAACACCATGCATTGGTTTCTCACAATCGTCTTGAGTGATTGACCAGTGGTCCCTCTATAATTCGATATTTATTAAAACGGCTGAAATGAACACGGTTGATCTATTGCCTAAAGGCCCAAGGATCCATCGATTTTCATTCCGTTTTTAATTTTTTCCGATTAAACTTGATTTTAACATATTTCGGGTATTTTTCGTTACATGTTAAATGAGAACATATTTTAAAAGACAAGCGACATAAGTTTTAATATGTAATATTCATTTAAATTAAAACATGTCACATTCTCTCAGTTTTGTTTCGCGATAATACAAATTCAACAAACAAGATACTTAGATATTGCAAGAATCGTAATATCCTATGAAAATCCTTAAGACTACAGGGTAAATTCTTCTTGGCTCGTGTGCTAATGTGTACAGCGGAAATATTGGTGGCTGTTTGGAACTTGGAATTTGCTAGCGAAGCGTGATTGCATGGAATGCGAGCAGAAGGACATATTTCATTTCTGTTTTACTTTGTACTGTTACAGCCCCATGCCCAAATCCACAAACAATGACAACAACAACGAAAGCTACCATGGCAGCAACACCGAAAGCTTCGACGTCAAAACTTGCAACAAGTAAAGCACCTACTAGTGCAGGTATGTTGCATGTTTTTATCGAAATCAACCGTCAATATATAGATATAGATATACTAACGATCGTATATTACGTTGTTCATAAGTGCTTCCGGTCACTGGATGCAGCGTTAAAAACGTTATCTCCCAGATTTTCACATATAGGTAGATCGATTACATCTTGATTCATCCCTGAGCTCAAACTATCCAACGCTAATCGCGTTCATCTACGAATCCTAAAGGCGGTTGGGCAACGGCCCAAATCAACGAACAAAATACACAGCCAGCTATCTTACATAGTTAAATCCAGTAATCAGAACACTGACCTGAAACGTGTCTGTCCCGGTTATCAGTTACCAGTTCGAAATGATTTGTCAAACGACTTTACGACAACCGGTACGGTTTATGCCCATAACACGCATGGCTCTATTGGGCTAGTTAGACGAATCGCATATCGTTCGATTGCGGCTGACATTTTGCATCTGTTACATCTTTCGAAAATGTTGTCACCCGAACAGTTCTAACAGAATCCTTCCGAAACTCGAAATATTACGATTTCGCAGTAGTAGTCGTGTGTCTGTTTGGCGCTTCCAGCTCTGGTGGTGTGCCAGAGGATGTTATTCTTTTTGTCATCCGAAAGCTCGTGTTTAACACAGATTTTGAGTGCAATTCACGTCCACAATGTATCTGAAACAGTGTATAATTGATTTTTGAATAATACCTCATTTTTATAAGCGAAAATATAGTACGTAAATTGATGTTGGTCTTCTGAAAAATTTTCAAGCTGATTTACCTATTATGTTGAATGAAATATTGATAATATACCCGAACCAGTTTGCATAGATATGTGATTTATTCGTTCAACTCAGGTTTTTTGCATTTTAATTTCCAAAACAGCTGGAAATGTTTACATGAGTGCTCTATTGATGGCGTGGTTCTTCTTCGCAATGAACAATTAGCATTGAGCGAACGAGCGAAAAAGGAGGTTCGGAAGATGAAATTACCAAGGACAATTTGAAACTAGTTATATCCATAAACTATTCTAAATGATGTGTTTGTGTGAACGTGTGAGAATAGATTTTACAATCTATAAATTATAGAATTAGAACGAATTTATTCTTGTTGAAATGTATCAGGGGGCTGAAAATTTTTCCTCAAAATCGTTTCATCATAATGTCACAGCAAACCCGTTTGTCAAATTCTAGATAGCGGAGAGGATGAGAACGGATCACGTCAGGACACGCAATATCGAAACGCATATCCTGTCATAATTTCGATCACCTTGATTTGTTTAAAGTGAGATTTTATTAACAAGTAGTTTATGAACATAAACGCTGTTTGCAATCATCAGGTAGGGACAGTAGGATCATGATCCGCATGCGCTTGAAACAGCGGAAGAATGGTAAACAAGTTATGCTTGTATGCAACTTTTGTATAAGGTTAATAGGAACATGAACATCCGGATTCAAAGTAATTCAAGGTTTTAATGTTCCAAAAAGCGAATACTTCACCGTGAATGCATAAAAATAACAAATAATTTTTGTCAATCTGTAAACTCAGCTTTTGAACTGATGTGCCAGGTTGGATTTGGTCAACATATACTTGTCACGTTTAGCCTTGAGCATGTTCAGGCTTGGTGCACAAATAATATTTGGGGACATAGAGCTCCATACAAAACAATTTTGGACAGCGAAGTAAAATCATTGACAATTCGAACTACAGTGCGGAAAGGTTAACGTGTCGCTATGAGATCGGATATTACGTGCTTTTTGTCGATGAAACATGTGTTCAAGTATTCATAAAATTGAACTGCGGGATCAAATCACCGTTGGCACGGCGTTACGAAAAGTCAAGTAAGTTCTGAGTTGCAATCCTGTTGCAGTTGAAATCGCTAAGCTAGTTAAGCATGATGGTGAATATTACATAAGATTCCAGGATTTAAATAAATGGCAACGCATAGTTTTGTTGTACTCATTGTAGCTGTTGCCAGCTGAAAGGACCTGGTATAACTCGGAATGGTTTATTGTGAATACATGTTGTGTGCTGAGCAAGCAAGTTTGGTTATCTCCGATCAGCCAATGCTATTAAAAACCTTTTAGCATTCTTAGTGCCGTAAGATTGGTTAAAGTTGCCGCTTGTTCTTGAACAGCATTAGATGGATAAATTTAGCCGCTATAAAGGGATATGCATGTCGTCACGATCGATCAAACAACCCAAAGTGATAAGGCTTGAAGTGAACCAGCTCCAGTAAATCGACTAGCGAATCAGATCAAAGTGACAACGTGTACAGACATGCGGAGTAAATTTGTGTGGTAAAGAGATTTGTTTATATATGTTGGTTGTCATTTCTGTTCTGTCAAGCACGCAATGGAGGCTTCAAGCATTTCGCAATTGGTTAAAGTGAATACAAATTCAAACAGCAAGAGGATGCGAAACGGGGGATGGCTTTGCTAACTTTGAGCTGTGTTTCGAACCGTTGACTTTCGTGTAGGTGAGATACACCAACGTTGTGATCTCTCTTGTTCGTTTCTTCCAATGTGGCAGATCCGTTCGCCCATGTGTATGGTTCCAACCCGAACTCATGGATTTAAATCCTATTTACGTTTTTGGGCACGTGATTAAACTGGTAGATCATATTAACCGTATCCAACAATGGCATACAAGCGCTACATGTTTACCATTCCTCCAGAGTTTCAAGCGCATGTAGACCCTGTCAACATCTGATGAGTGTGTTAGGAGGGCATCCTCCTAAGGAGTTCGCAAAAGAGTAAAATTGTTTTTGGGTGAGTCATGTTGTACCTCGGCAACAAACTCCATGTTCATTGAAATTCAAATTCAAATTGTCTGACTCGCCCATGACAAACAAAATCCGTCCTTCCCACGATGTACCTTCCAACGATTATGATGTACCCTCAGACGTTCGCTCTGTGGTTTCCATATAAATACGAACCATGTCCACGGTCCAAACGCACACACTGGGCACTTGGACATTGGACTCCCGATCAACGTTCCATCCCGGTATTGTTCTGTTTTCCTGGCTGTTGCGTTAGTACAACGCATAGATCAATAGAACGCAACGACATTCTCTGCTGCAACATCGACGACTCATCCATTATAACAGAGTGTAAACAACGCGAAACGGTCGTGGGGTGGGAGTCATTGATATGGAAGCAAATGAGCATTTTTATTTTGGTTTTTATTTTCTAAAATTATCATTAATGTTTAGAAAATGTAATCACTATTCAGCACAAATGATACTGCGATTTATGTTTAATTAGTAAGCTTTTATGATTTCGGCATCAGAATCTGCGTAAACAAACTTGAGAAAGAAGGAGAACGAATCTTTATTCGAAACGTTTTGAAATTTTGGCTAGTTTAGAAACGATTAATATCCATACAAATTACGCATAAAAAGAGAAATATAATCATAGAAAATATACATATGATAACAACGAGATAAATTCGTACGTTATTGTACCATTCGCAGTTCGTTTGACAAAAATATCGTGATAATTGACCTCTGATCTGATGACGTTCTAGAAGGCAGTATGATGTGTGTTTATCGAATATTTGAAGAAGCATTACTCGTAAGGAGATCCTCATACAGAGGATGGAAAATATCATAGCAAATGGTTTATATAATCCAATCGCAATACGAAAAATGTTGTTTTAGGATATTTTTCTGTAATATCGTCATAAGGAGAAATAGCGTGTGCGCGAAAGGATCTTGATGCAACGTTTGAGCAACACAAATTATTTTGAAAGAAGTTCAAGGAAGATAGCAGGGGAGCAGTAGAGAATGTGATGAAATACAAGAGAACATGAAGTAAAAAAATTAGCTTAGACTGAACACTGAGAGTACGAAACGAAAAGCATACAAGAAAAGCCTACAAACTTTAGTAAGTAGAGTATTTTGATTATCAGTCCATGTAAGGATGTCGCAAAGATACATGACGTATTTCCCTCTAGTCAGGTCTGTTGACTTAATTCTATAATAATAATAATAATAATAATATATATTCTTGGATATCCAAGGCATGCAATACATGATCAGTTTATCAAATTTGAAAAGCAAAAGAAAATAGTACAGTGCAAGTGACCGAAGTGAGCGGGATTTCTAAACATTTTTTTCCGTTCAATAAGGGAAATTAATATACAGTAGGTAAGAAAAAATTATCAATGTCTAATAGAAATAAAATTTCATTTAAATTATGTCAAGATTTACGAATGGCAAGGATGCAAGAAACAATGGAGAACAGAAATGGAAGGTAATTATGGAAAAAGTGGTGCGAATTGTAATTATGTTGTCATGAAAAATTGATAAATAAATTATATATGAATAAGTTCATGTTTTTACGGAAAGTTTGAATAAGAAAATTGAAAAGGGAACGTAAATCAATCGGAATAAGAAAATCTAAGTAATTGTGGGGGATGAGAGAGGGTGTGGCTAATAGCAGGGAGTAGGCAGTAGGGTGCTGTGCTCCAATACACTTGAAGAATTGTCGACCAATCGAACCAAAACGTGTTTACCAGCCGGATTTTCGTTATCTGCAGGAGAATGAATCGCATACGGAACAAATCCCGGGCGGATAGATTTCGAGCAATTACAGTGATGGTTCGTTATTCGAAGACACTGGAATATAATGAAAGATTTTCTCTTCACCAGCACGGTGAGAGGTCATCAAAGTTAAATAGTACATCATTTAAGAAATAAGAATGTACATTTAAAAAATAATGTTTTTTTATAGTTTTTTCATACGTTTTTTTTCATGTTTTTGATAGATTTTTTTTAATATTTTGCACGTTAAGATAAAAAATGAGACATTTCTAGGCCTCGTGAGAAATAAAAGACAGTTATATACATAATGGTGTATAGAAAATGTTATCGGACAATGTTGAGATTAATTTGTGTAAAAGCATTTCTAGGGTCTGGTAACCTGACACTTGAATGGCCAGTTATCCAGAGAATACTACCTGACCTCATGACATACTAATATATGCAGATATATAAGCAGATAATGGTTAAGGATATGGTTATATGGTAAAAATGATTATAAAACGCACGGTTACGATGAAGATGTGTAACAAGATATCTAAGGGTCCGGTAACCTGACACTTGAATGGCCAGTTATCCAGAGAATACCATAAGACATCATGATATACTAATATGTGGAGAAAGATGTGGGATTAGAAACCTGGGATCCCATGAGAGTATAGAATATCTAGAGAAGAGTTTATCTTAAGGATTTGGGATAGTGAGTGAACGGTAAGAGTTTCTACAAGAGTTTTGAATTTTCCTGTAGATGTGCATATACGGAAAAGAAGAGGAAGAGAATTCCAAAGTTGTGCATATCTAATTAAGAAGAAGTTTCGTCTAACTTTAGCGCGAGACAAAGGGATATTCAATAGCCTTGTTCGATTACGCAGATCATATTGAATATAATCGCGAAAGCGCATGCCAGACTGAAGCTTAACTCGCTGTTGAGTAATGATTCGGAAGAAAAGAAGCAGAGTCAGACGAATTCTGCGTAGCCATAGTGGTTCGACACTCAGCAAATTACACCTTTCATGATAAGGCAAAGGGTTAGAATAACCCAAAGTTATTTTGGTGAAATTACGTTGAAGTCTCTCTAAGAGAAAAGAATCACGCCTCCCCATGTGGGAATATATGATATTACAATAATCAAGAATTGGCAGGACCTTCATTTTATATAGTGCAATTTTACTTTCACGTAAGAGGAATTTATGGTTAATTAAACCAAAGTTTTGTCGTGCTCTCGTGAGGAGATGTCTTGCTTGCTCATTAAAGTTCAGAGAAGAGGAATACCTAAATCCGAGATCCCTAACTTCTGCAGAAGGAGTTATGGTTGAGCCATTTAATGTAAGTGTGTCACAGGGGATTAAGCAGCGTAATCCCATATAGTGTGTCTTAGGAGCCGAAAATTCTAATCCCCATTGTGCGCCCCAGCTTGATAGAGATGCAAGATCAGTGTTAAGGGATATCAGAGTTTGTGGCATTTCATTAGGTGGAAATGATAGGACGACTTTTATGTCATCAGCGAAGATAAAGAGTTTAGAGTGGTTCACAACACTTTGTAGATCATTAACATAAATGAGAAAAAGAATGGGGCCTAGAACACTGCCCTGAATTACGCCACTTGGAATCGGCTGATTAGGTGAAGTAACACCGTTAACGCTAACTGAAAAAGTGCGATCAGACAGAAAAGAATGAAACCAACTTAATAAAGGCCCATGAAAACCTAAATATGATAACTTCAAAAGGAGTAGCGTATGTGGAACCCGATCGAAAGCCATGCTTATGTCTAGGAATACAATAATCACTGATAATCCTTGGTCTAGTGAACTGGTTATGTGATCTTAATATTCTAACTGGCAGGTTGCACAAGATTTTTGGTTTAGGAAACCATGTTGGACTGGGGAGAACGCATCTGGGCCAAGGTAGTCCAACAAAGATTTCTTAATTAACTTTTCAAATAACCCAGAGAGAATAGGAGTGTGATTAATAGGGCGATAATTCGTAACGAGGTTCGAATTACTAGATTTTAGACGAGGGATAATAACCGAGTGTTAGATAAATTAAGGTCAGTGCGAATTGCTTGGCGACGTTTAACATGTGCATTAGTAAACACAACTTCCGTACAATTATATATTACCGTCCTTCTCATACTTACTTATTGAATTAACATATTTCTCAAAGGCATACTGGGGTCCTTTCCCTAAATTTGTTGTCGATTTCGATGCTACTTGTGAGTAGCTTTTCGAATTGTCCTTATTCGTTCTAGATTCTATTTTTCCCATTAAAATAGTTCCGAATGTACTTTTTGTTATGATGCTTGGACTGCATTAGCCTGCCAGACTTAGATCGGTTTTTCCACACAACGGCATTACGACCATACCGGTGTATTTCATAAGACCAGCATTCGTGCACAAATTTAATTCCCAAAGTGAATGAAAGTAAACAATGATCAAAATGTTGCATCGATCGAATAGCCTTATCGCTCTTGTTAGCCTCACTTGTTGAATAGGAAACTAAACACCTTCAATAACGCATTGCCCCAGATTCCAGATTCAAGATTAGTAAACGGCTTCGCATTGTAGACCATCTTTCAAAATACCGCAAATCAGGAGACCAAGGTCATTTTCTTCTTCAGTGTACTCCAGGTTTTTGTCGCCGAGCCAAGGTCACGACCGATCTAAATGACTTTCGACTTTTGCATATTCAATGACAGTTTATTATCGGATGACAAGTTGTACAGAGCATTCAAATCGTTTTGAAGCAAAATACAATCATCAGAATTGCTGATTCGCATCCATACTTTTATGTCGTCAGTAAACAAAACCAAATTAGTGTCATTTGCTATTAGTATATCGTTCATATAGACTTGAAACAGTATTGGTCCAAGCACTGAGACTTGAGGAACACCACTACTGACATCGATTTCTTCGATAATAAGCCGTCCACACGAACTCTGATGTGTCTGTTGATGAGGTAATCACTTATCAATTCATATAGCCTCCCAACAATACCGTGTTTCTTTATCTTGTTCAGGAGTAAATTAAAATCACCTCTGTCGAAAGCTTTATAAATGTCCAGATAGCACGCGTGAATACAGCCACCCGAATCTACAACCCTCGTCCAATCTTCTATGCTTGTCAGCAAATTTGTTAAACAAGAGCGATTTCAATGTTGAGCAAGTGCCAAAAGTTGGTTTGTTTCCAGATGTTGCACTCTTTCTGCGGTGATTATTCCCTCAAAAACGTTTGATACCGAAGACAGCAGTGTCACCGGCATGTAATTTTTTAACTTCAGAAAGGCAACCACCTTTAAAATTGGGTATTATTTGTTCCAGTTTCCAGTCTTTTGGCACCACGCCAGCTTGGAGCCAATTATTCAACATGCGAATAGAGGTTCGGATAGGTTTGCATGACAGGTTATGAGCAGCTTTGGAGTTATCTCGTCTGGTCCTGGAGAATTCTTTAAGTTTAATTTTCGTAAGTGCTGCGCTACCACAATCGGGGTAATCAATACTTCACTCAAGGTCGGTCGGTGAAGACGAATAATTGGTTCCTGATCAGGTTCTGTGGATTTCGGCAGGAAAACTCATGCATAAAAGTCTGCTAACAGGTCAGCGGTCTGAATAATTTAATCTGTGAAGCCGGAAGGAGATTTTAAGGCAAAGACTACTGGTATAATATTTGTTCTATCGTTCACGAGTCTATATAAGTGCTTCGAATTCTGGTGCATCTGAGAAATCAATTGCGATTGGAACGCTTGTTTATCATCTCGAATTAAGCTCATAAATTTGTTTCGCATTCGTGCAAATTGTGCCCAGGAATCAGCTGTGTTGTTAGCCTTGTGAAACTCCCATGCTATTGCACTTTGTTTCATCCACCTTTCAATCCTGCTTCGTAGTAAAATTTTGTTACGTTGAGACGTTTTCTTCAAAACAAACATTGAATATTCCTCCAATAAAGAATTTAGGTGCTGTAATAGAGTGCGCCAATGACTATCCTGGTCGGAGTAATCCAGTTGTGCGATACAAGTGTTTTGTAGCTAGGCACACAGAGCACGGTATTAAGGCATTCTGGTGCATTTCGTTCCGTCGCTGTTGCGACTAGCGCTGCAAACTTACTCGAAATCTAGGACAACGTCATCGCTTCGTCCGATCGGCGGTTTATAAACGATATTCTCTACAGCTGTTGGTTCCCAAGGTTGTCACAGCCGGGGGTGGTGGTGGGGATAAGCTCCCGCTACCTACAAAATGCTCCCATACGGCGTGCGTCTCAAATAGCCTCTGATAACCGAAGCCCAACTCCAGGCCTGCTCGTGGCGAAACTGCTTCTACTGACAGGAGAAGTGGCAAAGGCTGGTGACTGGCTCCTCAAAACCAGTTCGCGTCGGGTAGATGGTCCGACGCCCAAGACTATCTAGAAAGCGGTGGGTGCAGAGAAAATCCGCAAGTGTGGACTTAACTGGAACGACATCAAACTAGCTGCTATGGACAGACCAAACTGGAGACAAATTGTCGAGGCCCTATGTTGCTCAAGGAACTCAAGGGATTAATTAACTGAAGTAAGAGTCAGAGAGCACCAAAGTGTGTCTGTTATATCATGGGCCTGGTCGTTCACAGCTCTGCAGATAAACGATTGCTTGAAGTAGAGTGCTTCTCCTCAGCCATCGCCTAATCGGTCAAGCCGTAATAGAGACATGCCTGGCAAAGAGAGTTCATTATCAGACAATGAGGAATGGAACCACGTTTCTGTTATTGCAACTATGTCTGGCACCGTTTCATTACAAATCTCGGTCAATTTGATTAATTGTTTGAAAAGGCTGTTCGCGTTTGTATAGATACACTTATTCGTATTTTTCGTGAATAATTACAGGGTGTAAACTGAAGTTATTGGTCCGGCTTCTCTGGTGTCGGACTTAACATGTAGTGATGAATCATGTGGTTTGTGATAAGGCGTTAATCAGTGTGATGCCGGATCCCTCTGAATAGTCAGTGCCTGAGATGATACAACATGAGAGCTTCTTATTGGTCGCCGACCGCTTGAATCGCCAATTTGGTTTCGATGTGAATTGTTCGGCTCAATTTGAGCCGGACCTATGACTTTATTTGATGTCTTGATTTCTTCCATTTTGATGAAAACGCTGATAACCGCTGTCTCCAGAAGGGTTAGTGTTTGACTTATGACACGAGGTTTGGGTGGGCTAAGTGTAACGTCATTGGTTAACGTTCGTTTTCCTTTTTTCAATTCCGAACTTACGAGTTCGTCCATAGCGCTGGTCAAGAACTTAAGCTTCAGAGGTTTTGGTCCATCCCCTTTATATGTTGGCGAAAAAGGAACTCAAAAAGTGTCCACAAAAATGGCATTAGAAATATCTAGACAACACGCAATGTAGCGCCATTGTTTGACGTCGTGCTCTACGGTTTCTTGAATCGATGCTCGAGAAGTATTTTCTTGTACACCAAGTAGAACCATACTTCGCGATACCGTTTGTGCCCTTCTGTTCAAGCTACCCTTCCTTTCACACCACGGCACATCGGGATATATGCGGCATTTTGAGTCGTGATCTGTTTTGAGTAGAGACGCATTCATCAGTACGTTCTCGATATCAGCCTCGCATTTTATTGTTAACTTGAGCAAGCGAGGTTGACCAATATGAGCTTATGTTGAGTGGCGAGTTAGACGAGTCAGTTTTTCTGAGATTACATGTTCAATTTCCATTACCTGGCAAAGTTGTGACCATTTCTTGAGGTCGTGTTTCTGTTTGCTATCCAACAGACTTTCTTGGGACTCACTGACGTTCGTAAATATCACGTTCAGCGCGTATAGGGATTTCTGTTTGTGTACCGGAATGTCAGATTTTTTCGAATTTAAAACATTTGTGTCTTGACATTGTGAGTCAGATACAGCAGTTGTGGTGACCGCACTTGCGGTACAAAGACGTTTGCAAAAGAGAAATGAAAGCTCTTGGCATTGGCCTGGCGAGTTGGGAAGAACTTGCTCTTGACCGCTCACATTAGAGGCACTGTGTAAAGCGTCGTCTCCATGCTGGGGAGGAGCAGATACAGCTCTTGGCGGCTGAACGCAGATCTCGCCGCCGACGTGCTATTGACGCAATACAACCGAGTTCTGACTATCGTTGCCAGCGCTGCGGGAGAGATTGTTCCTCCCGAATTGGACTGTTTAGTCACTCAAAAAGCTGCAAAACCTGAACATTCACGCGTTTGTGATGTACATCCATGGTCGACATCGACAGAAGGAGGTCAACAACAAATATCTCTGACTAAGACATATTTGTGCTATTACCGTAAATACTGGCTGTATTCACGCGTGCTATCTGGACATTTATAAATCTTCCGACAGAGGTGATTTTAATTTACTCCCGAACAAGATAAAGAAACACGGTATTGTTGGGAGGCTATATGTATTGATAAGTGATTACCTTATCAACAGACACATCAGAGTTCGTGTGGACGGCTTATTATCGAAGAAATCGATGTCAGTAGTTGTGTTCCTCAAGGCTCAGTGCTTGGACCAATACTGTTTCAAGTCTATATGAACGATATACTAATAGCAAATGACACTAATTTGGTTTTGTTTACTGACGACATAAAAGTATGGATGCGAATCAGCAATTCTGATGATTGTATTTTGCTTCAAAACGATTTGAATGCTCTGTACAACTTGTCATCCGATAATAAACTGTCATTGAATATGCAAAAGTCGAAAGTCATTTAGATCGGTCGTGACCTTGGCTCGGCGACAAAAACCTGGAGTACACTGAAGAAGAAAATGACCTTGGTCTCCTGATTTGCGGTATTTTGAAAGATGGTCTACAATGCGAAGCCGTTTACTAATCTTGAATCTGGAATCTGGGGCAATGCGTTATTGAAGGTGTTTAGTTTCCTATTCAACAAGTGAGGCTAACAAGAGCGATAAGGCTATTCGATCGATGCAACATTTTGATCATTGTTTACTTTCATTCACTTTGGGAATTAAATTTGTGCACGAATGCTGGTCTTATGAAATACACCGGTATGGTCGTAATGCCGTTGTGTGGAAAAACCGATCTAAGTCTGGCAGGCTAATGCAGTCCAAGCATCATAACAAAAAGTACATTCGGAACTATTGGGAAAAATAGAATCTAGAAAGAATAAGGACAATTCGAAAAGCTACTCACTAGTAGCATCGAAATCGACAACAAAATTAGGGAAAGGACCTCAGTATGCCTTTGAGAAATATGTTAATTCAATAAGTAAGTATGAGAAGGACGGTAATATATAATTGTACGGAAGTTGTGTTTACTAATGCACATGTTAAACGTTGCCAAGCAATTCGCACTGACCTTAATTTATCTAGAATTAAGTCAACAGACCTGACTAGAGGGAAATACGTCATGTATCTTTGCGACATCCTTACATGGACTGATAATCAAAATACTCTACTTACTAAAGTTTGTAGGCTTTTCTTGTATGCTTTTCGTTTCGTACTCTCAGTGTTCAGTCTAAGCTAATTTTTTTTACTTCATGTTCTCTTGTATTTCATCACATTCTCTACTGCTCCCCTGCTATCTGCCTTGAACTTCTTTCAAAATAATTTGTGTTGCTCAAACGTTGCATCAAGATCCTTTCGCGCACACGCTATTTCTCCTTATGACGATATTACAGAAAAATATCCTAAAACAACATTTTTCTTATTGCGATTGGATTATATAAACCATTTGCTATGATATTTTCCATCCTCTGTATGAGGATCTCCTTACGAGTAATGCTTCTTCAAATATTCGATGAACACACATCATACTGCCTTCTAGAACGTCATCAGATCAGAGGTCAATTATCACGATATTTTTGTCAAACGAACTGCTAATGGTACAATAGCGTACGAATTTATCTCGTTGTTATCATATGTATATTTTCTATGATTATATTTCTCTTTTTATGCGTAATTTGTATGGATATTAATCGTTTCTAAACTAGCCAAAATTTCAAAACGTTTCGAATAAAGATTCGTTCTCCTTCTTTCTCAAGTTTGTTTACGCAGATTCTGATGCCGAAATCATAAAAGCTTACTAATTAAACATAAATCGCAGTATCATTTGTGCTGAATAGTGATTACATTTTCTAAACATTAATGATAATTTTAGAAAATAAAAACCAAAATAAAAATGCTCATTTGCTTCCATATCAATGACTCCCACCCCACGACCGTTTCGCGTTGTTTACACTCTGTTATAATGGATGAGTCGTCGATGTTGCAGCAGAGAATGTCGTTGCGCTCTATTGATCTATGCGTTGTACTAACGCAACAGCCAGGAAAACAGAACAATACCGGGATGGAACGTTGATCGGGAGTCCAATGTCCAAGTGCCCAGTGTGTGCGTTTGGACCGTGGACATGGTTCGTATTTATATGGAAACCACAGAGCGAACGTCTGAGGGTACATCATAATCGTTGGAAGGTACATCGTGGGAAGGACGGATTTTGTTTGTCATGGGCGAGTCAGACAATTTGAATTTGAATTTTAATGAACATGGAGTTTGTTGCCGAGGTACAACATGACTCACCCAAAAACAATTTTTACTCTTTTGCGAACTCCTTAGGAGGATGCCCTCCTAACACACTCATCAGATGTTGACAGGGTCTACATGCGCTTGAAACTCTGGAGGAATGGTAAACATGTAGCGCTTGTATGCCATTGTTGGATACGGTTATTATGATCTACCAGTTTAATCACGTGCCCAAAAACGTAAATAGGATTTAAATCCATGAGTTCGGGTTGGAACCATACACATGGGCGAACGGATCTGCCACATTGGAAGAAACGAACAAGAGTTTCGTTAGATCACAACGTTGGTGTATCTCACCTAAATTTAGTATTGTAGTAGATGGGGATAAATTTGAAGTCGAACTCAGTCAAGATCAAGTTGTCTATCACATGGTTCACATTGGCTTCGTGGAAACACAGCTCAAAGTTAGCAAAGCCATCCCCCGTTTCGCATCCTCTTGCTGTTTGAATTTGTATTCACTTTAACGGTAATACCGTTCAACCAGGAATGCCACAACACGAAATAACGCGAAATGTTGTATCTTGTATCTTCCCTTGTTGATGTGATATTCTTCTTCAAATTTCCCTCTATTATTCAGAAGATTTTCCTGATAGCGTCACATGTAGTCACAAATTACTGTGAATAAAAATCCGATAGTCCATTCATGCCTGGTTAAATCACAGCGAAAATTCATTAAATCAAATAAAGCTATTTTTCTTTTCTGTTTATATAAATTTTATATAAAGCTGTTCTGCAGTACGCTGACGAGTTTGTTTTTGTTGGCCTCGGGATCCGTGTGTACAACATAACGTACATCACAAGCGCATTGAGGTTTCATGTTCCACAGCAATTCAATTGATTAAATAGACACATACGGGAGGAACAATCCCTACTGCAGCGATCACAGCGAGAGACCGTACTCAGTCGATCGGTGTCACTCAATCCGAAACCCGAACTATTTCGACTTCGCAATTGTCGTCGTCGAACTTTTCGGCGCTTTTTGCTCTTGTGTTGTGAAAGTGGGTAATGTTCTGCATATAATTTGAAAGCTCGTTAATGCATATCGCACCTTCACACGATAACATTCACCCTGACACGGTAGATAACAGACTTCATGAAATCAGTGCATGCATGTGAGAGAACTGTAAGAGTTTTGATGTGATATTTTCCGGATAAGTGTTTTCAGAATTCCGAGGTTTGCATAACCGAAGGAGAGTCACATAAATCGCCATGGAGAGCCCTCCATTTCATTAAAATGTATTAGCTACTGGAATTTGCTAGAGTTCTGTTTTTCAAAACCACGAGGTCAAAACGAAACTTTGAAATTATTCATTTCAAACGATAAAATTTCTACTAAAATAATGTTCGCTTCGAGGTGGCTAACGGCAGTGTATTATCTTCAAAAATGTGTTTTGAGTTTTTTTCAGAAGATGATACTTTGATGTCTTTTTAATCGGGTACCATAAATAATTTTGACTAAAAATCCTTATTTCAATGAAAATAAAGGAGTTTTTGGGGGACTGGTTTGAAAGATGTTTTTCCTAATTTGCCAGATGACCCGTAAAACGCCGACATTCAACCCATGTTGACTTGCATTTTCTTTACGAAACACCCGCCATGTTGTATATAGATTGAAAGTTCACGAAACGTACTTCAACGGAACCTATTCCCTACGCGGTAACTTCCATTCACAAATGCACAATTGGCGTGAAATGGGAAAGCATTTTTCATGTGGAAACGCGTACTCATTGGCTCACATCACGAAGCACAAGTGTGGCAAAACTGCATTACTCCGATCCGCATATTCATTGTCTCTCTCTCAACTTAATAAATTAGTACTACGAAGCAGGTATAAAAAGTGGAGGAAGCAAAAGGCAATAGCACGGGAGTTTCACAAGGCTTAAAACACAGCTGATTCATGGGCACAATTTACACGATTGCTAAACAAAGTTATCAGCTTAATTTTAGATGATAAACAACTTTTAAATCGCAATTTATTTCTCAGATGCACCAGAATCCGAAGCACTTATATAGATTCACAAACTCGCGTCTCGTTTGCTGTGCATGTTACTCCGGATATTTGGAGGTTTTTCTTCAATGAGTTTTCCTCTCATGATGAACAGATATATACCCCTGGTTCAATATTATGCTGCACAGCCTGGTCACCATAGCTCTAAAAACACATTTTAAATCTAGATCGCATATATCAGATGGCATTTAAGCTTGTCATTGGACTCCATAATATGTCATTCGCCAGGTGACTTACGTGACTGAAGCTGAGGGCACCTGCACTAAGGAGAAGGCGAGGTGATCCTCGCAGACAAAATAATTACTACTTTTTCCAACCCGAGGAATTATTATTCCACCTTTGAAGTTCCAGCAACAGCCGTGGCCATTGTTGCAATTTAGAAATCTCACACTCCAAACGGAACTGCCAGAGGTATTTTTATTCGCTGCGTGTGTGCTTCGATTGGAATTCCCTTTATGCCGATTTTGAATGCTCAAACAGTTTATCTATATTCAAATCATAATTTGACGATTGTATGAGAGATAATCTCAATTTTGCCCCAAACTATTAATAAACAATCATCTTCCATTGATTTAGATTATATTTATACATATATACACATTTGTACCTGTAGTTCGTCTCAATGGTTATTGTCAAATTAATTGCTATTTCAACCATAAATCTTGAATCGTGAAACTTCAATCTATTGGGTAACTAATACGAATTTTGGCCAGGAAGCAAATTGAAAGCGATAGCGTAAAAAACGAAATAACGACTCTTGTAAGAGAGGATCACATGCAGTTACAAGGAACTTGTTTAAGATAATGGCATAGAATTCTAAGCTTCTATAAAATAATACTAAATGAGCGATCAAATATCAAACATGGCGTATTCTCTGTACAAACATCTAATGGTTTGACTCATTCTGCTCAAGATACTTACTATGCTTTAGCAAGGACTTGCTCACTTGTCTTCAATACTAACCGTTGTATACCATATCGGGTTTAACAAATTTGCCTCGTTTGGAATTTTAAAGTGAAATGAAAGTCAATGAATATAGAGTTGGGCGTCAAACACACAAAAAGAAGTCCCCTGGCTCAGACAAAATGAGTTACCATTCAACCCAGCGAAATGTAAAATGCAGCTTGGAAAATCTCTGCACCACACATATCAGGTTGACGCGCAAGATCTCGTATAGACCAACGCGGAAGCAAATCTCGGTATCTGGGTGTCGTCTAATTTTAATCATGGACATCATTGCCGGACAATGTACAATGAAGCCTGCTGTATCTTGACTCTTCGAAATTTTTAGTATTTTCACGCCTGAAACCTTACCCCGGTTAATTTATAGGTATGTACGTCATATTAGGTTGAAAGGTTGTCAAAGCCAGGGCGGTTTTGGGGACAATCTCCTAATTCCAAAATGTTCCGATGGCACGCGTCTCATATATATATATATATATATATATAAATTGAGAACACGCTTTCTTGCAATCTCTACCTTCTCCATTGAGTAAATGTTATATTCACATCCGCTGTTTTATAATCTTTTTATGTTACACACATTATCAAAAAAACACTTTCGCGCAACGCTTATAAAGTTTCCTGTAACAAGAGTACCAAAGAATTCTGTCATAATCTACATCAAAAGCCAAAACCAAAATTAGAACGTACCTTTAACTCTGTAGAAATACAAATATTTTTCAACAACAAACCGGTGATCAGTCAGCTGTTTAAAGAAAGTCTAACTTGTCAGACAAACGCTTTTGTACCAATTAACTTGCTCCTATGGTGCGCGATACCTTAGCCGATCGATGCGGAAACAGGATATCACCCAAATTCTATGCACGAAAATAGTTCCATAACGTTGAATAGTTCGATCATACTTCAATTGGTAGACACGGGACACCGAGTAAAATCCTGAGTATGCGTTCTCTGTTGTTTACATGGTTAGCCACAACGTGTCACGAAGATTTATATGAGGTACTCTGAGGTTGCCGATGCAATAGCCATCGATATATGTAGACCAAATTCTATGCGTTCAATAGCGATTGGTTCGTCATCTGCTATTACCACGGCCAACCGGACCAGTTTGATCAATATCATGTGACATTGATATCCGCTTAATGCTCGATATCGATCACATTCACTGTGTTTCACTGTTCTGATGCGTGTATTGTAGAGCTTGATGTGATATACCAAAAAGAATATCGTTCGCTCTATTTATCTTGTTTACTCACAAAAATGAGAATCTTCAGTCATCTGAAATTCATTCGGAAATCGTGATTAGACATTTTCTAAACCATATTGCTTTTTCAAACAGATACTTTCAGTGTACATACACGCTGATTATCCATGCGCTGGTGGCATAGTTTCTGAAGGTCAAATATTCACGAGCAAGTTTGAATATTGCACAGCATTTACCCCTACAAGCACACAACTGTTAATTTTGTTGGTGCTCGATCCAGCACAAACCTTCGAAAGCGGGGATTATTTGGAAATATTATCACGTGAGCCGTTTTCGTGTAGAGGAGTGAACATCCCATTTTATGTGTCCTTCTGTTACAATTTCCAAATATTAGGAAGGCAAATGTTTCAATCAACATTGAAAAAGAATATTATATTCCGTGTGAAGAACCGATGCGAAGCAAGGTTCTACCACTCTGAAACAATTGTTTTCTATCATGTTTGCATTCTCAGAACTCATTAGAGAAGTGATACACTAATTGCCTATGAACGTATGGAGAGCTTGGGTAGTAACATATGTATAATGCTCCAATTAAATAATGTGATTCGCTTCAAAAACTATGTTTAAACTTGTCTTGAATTCTCACCTTGCTCACTTGCTTAACATTATCTCAAAACTCACTGAACCAAATCAAATCAACCCCACATAGGTAAAAACAGCGAACCGCTTGTGATGTGGTCGTAATTGGTATTGAACATTGTAAATCATTTATCGCGTATCAACACACGGAACTCGATTAGGAAAATCTTGTGAATTGTGTGTGTGAACAACGCAGTTTGTTGTACGAACTGAATTTAACACTGGCTCTCAATACTTACTTCGTTTAACACATTTCCACTGCTTCACGGTTTAGTTAATCTAAACTCACATTGTCCACATGTTGGCCGCAAGTAGGCAGCAACTGGTTGTGTTGTGTAAGTAAACGGGATCTGAGAACAACACCATGCATTGGTTTCTCACAATCGTCTTGAGTGATTGACCAGTGGTCCCTCTATAATTCGATATTTATTAAAACGGCTGAAATGAACACGGTTGATCTATTGCCTAAAGGCCCAAGGATCCATCGATTTTCATTCCGTTTTTAATTTTTTCCGATTAAACTTGATTTTAACATATTTCGGGTATTTTTCGTTACATGTTAAATGAGAACATATTTTAAAAGACAAGCGACATAAGTTTTAATATGTAATATTCATTTAAATTAAAACATGTCACATTCTCTCAGTTTTGTTTCGCGATAATACAAATTCAACAAACAAGATACTTAGATATTGCAAGAATCGTAATATCCTATGAAAATCCTTAAGACTACAGGGTAAATTCTTCTTGGCTCGTGTGCTAATGTGTACAGCGGAAATATTGGTGGCTGTTTGGAACTTGGAATTTGCTAGCGAAGCGTGATTGCATGGAATGCGAGCAGAAGGACATATTTCATTTCTGTTTTACTTTGTACTGTTACAGCCCCATGCCCAAATCCACAAACAATGACAACAACAACGAAAGCTACAATGGCAGCAACACCGAAAGCTTCGACGTCAAAACTTGCAACAAGTAAAGCACCTACTAGTGCAGGTATGTTGCATGTTTTTATCGAAATCAACCGTCAATATATAGATATAGATATACTAACGATCGTATATTACGTTGTTCATAAGTGCTTCCGGTCACTGGATGCAGCGTTAAAAACGTTATCTCCCAGATTTTCACATATAGGTAGATCGATTACATCTTGATTCATCCCTGAGCTCAAACTATCCAACGCTAATCGCGTTCATCTACGAATCCTAAAGGCGGTTGGGCAACGGCCCAAATCAACGAACAAAATACACAGCCAGCTATCTTACATAGTTAAATCCAGTAATCAGAACACTGACCTGAAACGTGTCTGTCCCGGTTATCAGTTACCAGTTCGAAATGATTTGTCAAACGACTTTACGACAACCGGTACGGTTTATGCCCATAACACGCATGGCTCTATTGGGCTAGTTAGACGAATCGCATATCGTTCGATTGCGGCTGACATTTTGCATCTGTTAAATCTTCCGAAGATGTTGTCACCCGAACAGTTCTAACAGAATCCTTCCGAAACTCGAAATATTACGATTTCGCAGTAGTAGTCGTGTGTCTGTTTGGCGCTTCCAGCTCTGGTGGTGTGCCAGAGGATGTTATTCTTTTTGTCATCCGAAAGCTCGTGTTTAACACAGATTTTGAGTGCAATTCACATCCACAATGTATCTGAAACAGTGTATAATTGATTTTTGAATAATACCTCATTTTTATAAGCGAAAATATAGTACGTAAATTGATGTTGGTCTTCTGAAAAATTTTCAAGCTGATTTACCTATTATGTTGAATGAAATATTGATAATATACCCGAACCAGTTTGCATAGATATGTGATTTATTCGTTCAACTCAGGTTTTTTGCATTTTAATTTCCAAAACAGCTGGAAATGTTTACATGAGTGCTCTATTGATGGCGTGGTTCTTCTTCGCAATGAACAATTAGCATTGAGCGAACGAGCGAAAAAGGAGGTTCGGAAGATGAAATTACCAAGGACAATTTGAAACTAGTTATATCCATAAACTATTCTAAATGATGTGTTTGTGTGAACGTGTGAGAATAGATTTTACAATCTATAAATTATAGAATTAGAACGAATTTATTCTTGTTGAAATGTATCAGGGGGCTGAAAATTTTTCCTCAAAATCGTTTCATCATAATGTCACAGCAAACCCGTTTTGTCAAATTCTAGATAGCGGAGAGGATGAGAACGGATCACGTCAGGACACGCAATATCGAAACGCATATCCTGTCATAATTTCGATCACCTTGATTTGTTTAAAGTGAGATTTTATTAACAAGTAGTTTATGAACATAAACGCTGTTTGCAATCATCAGGTAGGGACAGTAGGATCATGATCCGCATGCGCTTGAAACAGCGGAAGAATGGTAAACAAGTTATGCTTGTATGCAACTGTTGTATAAGGTTAATATGAACATGAACATCCGGATTCAAAGTAATTCAAGGTTTTAATGTTCCAAAAAGCGTATACTTCACCGTGAATGCATAAAAATAACAAATAATTTTTGTCAATCTGTAAACTCAGCTTTTGAACTGATGTGCCAGGTTGGATTTGGTCAACATATACTTGTCACGTTTAGCCTTGAGCATGTTCAGGCTTGGTGCACAAATAATATTTGGGGACATAGAGCTCCATACAAAACAAATTTGGACAGCGAAGTAAAATCATTGACAATTCGAACTACAGTGCGGAAAGGTTAACGTGTCGCTATGAGATCGGATATTACGTGCTTTTTGTCGATGAAACATGTGTTCAAGTATTCATAAAATTGAACTGCGGGATCAAATCACCGTTGGCACGGCGTTACGAAAAGTCAAGTAAGTTCTGAGTTGCAATCCTGTTGCAGTTGAAATCGCTAAGCTAGTTAAGCATGATGGTGAATATTACATAAGATTCCAGGATTTAAATAAATGGCAACGCATAGTTTTGTTGTACTCATTGTAGCTGTTGCCAGCTGAAAGGACCTGGTATAACTCGGAATGGTTTATTGTGAATACATGTTGTGTGCTGAGCAAGCAAGTTTGGTTATCTCCGATCAGCCAATGCTATTAAAAACCTTTTAGCATTCTTAGTGCCGTAAGATTGGTTAAAGTTGCCGCTTGTTCTTGAACAGCATTAGATGGATAAATTTAGCCGCTATAAAGGGATATGCATGTCG
Organism: Atriophallophorus winterbourni; assembly: GCA_013407085.1. NCBI lineage: Eukaryota > Metazoa > Platyhelminthes > Trematoda > Plagiorchiida > Microphallidae > Atriophallophorus > Atriophallophorus winterbourni. The sequence continues at coordinate 56,073 of JACCGJ010004934.1, read as the reverse complement.
TCACGATCGATCAAACAACCCAAAGTGATAAGGCTTGAAGTGAACCAGCTCCAGTAAATCGACTAGCGAATCAGATCAAAGTGACAACGTGTACAGACATGCGGAGTAAATTTGTGTGGTAAAGAGATTTGTTTATATATGTTGGTTGTCATTTCTGTTCTGTCAAGCACGCAATGGAGGCTTCAAGCATTTCGCGTTATTTCGTGTTGTGGGATTCCTGGTTGAACGGTATTACCGTTAAAGTGAATACAAATTCAAACAGCAAGAGGATGCGAAACGGGGGATGGCTTTGCTAACTTTGAGCTGTGTTTCCACGAAGCCAATGTGAACCATGTGATAGACAACTTGATCTTGACTGAGTTCGACTTCAAATTTATCCCCATCTACTACAATACTAAATTTAGGTGAGATACACCAACGTTGTGATCTAACGAAACTCTTGTCCGTTTCTTCCAATGTGGCAGATCCGTTCGCCCATGTGTATGGTTCCAACCCGAACTCATGGATTTAAATCCTATTTACGTTTTTGGGCACGTGATTAAACTGGTAGATCATATTAACCGTATCCAACAATGGCATACAAGCGCTACATGTTTACCATTCCTCCAGAGTTTCAAGCGCATGTAGACCCTGTCAACATCTGATGAGTGTGTTAGGAGGGCATCCTCCTAAGGAGTTCGCAAAAGAGTAAAAATTGTTTTTGGGTGAGTCATGTTGTACCTCGGCAACAAACTCCATGTTCATTAAAATTCAAATTCAAATTGTCTGACTCGCCCATGACAAACAAAATCCGTCCTTCCCACGATGTACCTTCCAACGATTATGATGTACCCTCAGACGTTCGCTCTGTGGTTTCCATATAAATACGAACCATGTCCACGGTCCAAACGCACACACTGGGCACTTGGACATTGGACTCCCGATCAACGTTCCATCCCGGTATTGTTCTGTTTTCCTGGCTGTTGCGTTAGTACAACGCATAGATCAATAGAACGCAACGACATTCTCTGCTGCAACATCGACGACTCATCCATTATAACAGAGTGTAAACAACGCGAAACGGTCGTGGGGTGGGAGTCATTGATATGGAAGCAAATGAGCATTTTTATTTTGGTTTTTATTTTCTAAAATTATCATTAATGTTTAGAAAATGTAATCACTATTCAGCACAAATGATACTGCGATTTATGTTTAATTAGTAAGCTTTTATGATTTCGGCATCAGAATCTGCGTAAACAAACTTGAGAAAGAAGGAGAACGAATCTTTATTCGAAACGTTTTGAAATTTTGGCTAGTTTAGAAACGATTAATATCCATACAAATTACGCATAAAAAGAGAAATATAATCATAGAAAATATACATATGATAACAACGAGATAAATTCGTACGTTATTGTACCATTAGCAGTTCGTTTGACAAAAATATCGTGATAATTGACCTCTGATCTGATGACGTTCTAGAAGGCAGTATGATGTGTGTTCATCGAATATTTGAAGAAGCATTACTCGTAAGGAGATCCTCATACAGAGGATGGAAAATATCATAGCAAATGGTTTATATAATCCAATCGCAATAAGAAAAATGTTGTTTTAGGATATTTTTCTGTAATATCGTCATAAGGAGAAATAGCGTGTGCGCGAAAGGATCTTGATGCAACGTTTGAGCAACACAAATTATTTTGAAAGAAGTTCAAGGAAGATAGCAGGGGAGCAGTAGAGAATGTGATGAAATACAAGAGAACATGAAGTAAAAAAATTAGCTTAGACTGAACACTGAGAGTACGAAACGAAAAGCATACAAGAAAAGCCTACAAACTTTAGTAAGTAGAGTATTTTGATTATCAGTCCATGTAAGGATGTCGCAAAGATACATGACGTATTTCCCTCTAGTCAGGTCTGTTGACTTAATTCTATAATAATAATAATAATAATAATATATATTCTTGGATATCCAAGGCATGCAATACATGATCAGTTTATCAAATTTGAAAAGCAAAAGAAAATAGTACAGTGCAAGTGACCGAAGTGAGCGGGATTTCTAAACATTTTTTTCCGTTCAATAAGGGAAATTAATATACAGTAGGTAAGAAAAAATTATCAATGTCTAATAGAAATAAAATTTCATTTAAATTATGTCAAGATTTACGAATGGCAAGGATGCAAGAAACAATGGAGAACAGAAATGGAAGGTAATTATGGAAAAAGTGGTGCGAATTGTAATTATGTTGTCATGAAAAATTGATAAATAAATTATATATGAATAAGTTCATGTTTTTACGGAAAGTTTGAATAAGAAAATTGAAAAGGGAACGTAAATCAATCGGAATAAGAAAATCTAAGTAATTGTGGGGGATGAGAGAGGGTGTGGCTAATAGCAGGGAGTAGGCAGTAGGGTGCTGTGCTCCAAATCACTTGAAGAATTGTCGACCAATCGAACCAAAACGTGTTTACCAGCCGGATTTTCGTTATCTGCAGGAGAATGAATCGCATACGGAACAAATCCCGGGCGGATAGATTTCGAGCCAATTACAGTGATGGTTCGTTATTCGAAGACACTGGAATATAATGAAAGATTTTCTCTTCACCAGCACGGTGAGAGGTCATCAAAGTAAAATAGTACATCATTTAAGAAATAAGAATGTACATTTAAAAAATAATGTTTTTTTATAGTTTTTTATACGTTTTTTTCATGTTTTTGGTAGATTTTTTTAATATTTTGCACGTTAAGATAAAAAATGAGACATTTCTAGGCCTCGTGAGAAATAAAAGACAGTTATATACATAATGGTGTATAGAAAATGTTATCGAAGGCAATGTTGAGATTAATTTGTGTAAAAGCATTTCTAGGGTCTGGTAACCTGACACTTGAATGGCCAGTTATCCAGAGAATACTACCTGACCTCATGACATACTAATATATGCAGATATATAAGCAGATAATGGTTAAGGATATGGTTATATGGTAAAAATGATTATAAAACGCACGGTTACGATGAAGATGTGTAACAAGATATCTTAAGGGGTAACCTGACACTTGAAGCCAGTTATCCAGAGAATACCATAAGACATCATGATATACTAATATGTGGAGAAAGATGTGGGATTAGAAACCTGGGATCCCATGAGAGTATAGAATATCTAGAGAAGAGTTTATCTTAAGGATTTGGGATAGTGAGTGAACGGTAAGAGTTTCTACAAGAGTTTTGAATTTTCCTGTAGATGTGCATATACGGAAAAGAAGAGGAAGAGAATTCCAAAGTTGTGCATATCTAATTAAGAAGAAGTTTCGTCTAACTTTAGCGCGAGACAAAGGGATATTCAATAGCCTTGTTCGATTACGCAGATCATATTGAATATAATCGCGAAAGCGCATGCCAGACTGAAGCTTAACTCGCTGTTGAGTAATGATTCGGAAGAAAAGAAGCAGATTCAGACGAATTCTGCGTAGCCATAGTGGTTCGACACTCAGCAAATTACACCTTTCATGATAAGGCAAAGGGTTAGAATAACCCAAAGTTATTTTGGTGAAATTACGTTGAAGTCTCTCTAAGAGAAAAGAATCACGCCTCCCCATGTGGGAATATATGATATTACAATAATCAAGAATTGGCAGGAATTTGCAGGATTTTCTAGTGCAATTTTACTTTCACGTAAGAGGAATTTATGGTTAATTAAACCAAAGTTTTGTCGTGCTCTCGTGAGGAGATGTCTTGCTTGCTCATTAAAGTTCAGAGAAGAGGAATACCTAAATCCGAGATCCCTAACTTCTGCAGAAGGAGTTATGGTTGAGCCATTTAATGTAAGTGTGTCACAGGGGATTAAGCAGCGTAATCCCATATAGTGTGTCTTAGGAGCCGAAAATTCTAATCCCCATTGTGCGCCCCAGCTTGATAGAGATGCAAGATCAGTGTTAAGGGATATCAGAGTTTGTGGCATTTCATTAGGTGGAAATGATAGGACGACTTTTATGTCATCAGCGAAGATAAAGAGTTTAGAGTGGTTCACAACACTTTGTAGATCATTAACATAAATGAGAAAAAGAATGGGGCCTAGAACACTGCCCTGAATTACGCCACTTGGAATCGGCTGATTAGGTGAAGTAACACCGTTAACGCTAACTGAAAAAGTGCGATCAGACAGAAAAGAATGAAACCAACTTAATAAAGGCCCATGAATACCTAAATATGATAACTTCAAAAGGAGTAGCGTATGTGGAACCCGATCGAAAGCCATGCTTATGTCTAGGAATACAATAATCACTGATAATCCTTGGTCTAGTGAACTGGGCCAAGGTAGTCCAACAAAGATTTCTTAATTAACTTTTCAAATAACCTAGAGAGAATAGGAGTGTGATTAATGGGGCGATAATTCGTAACGAGGTTCGAATTACTAGATTTTAGACGAGGGATAATAACCGAGTGTTAGATAAATTAAGGCCAGTGCGAATTGCTTGGCGACGTTTAACATGTGCATTAGTAAACACAACTTCCGTACAATTATATATTACCGTCCTTCTCATACTTACTTATTGAATTAACATATTTCTCAAAGGCATACTGGGGTCCTTTCCCTAAATTTGTTGTCGATTTCGATGCTACTTGTGAGTAGCTTTTCGAATTGTCCTTATTCTTTCTAGATTCTATTTTTCCTATTAAAATAGTTCCGAATGTACTTTTTGTTATGATGCTTGGACTGCATTAGCCTGCCAGACTTAGATCGGTTTTTCCACACAACGGCATTACGACCATACCGGTGTACTTCATAAGACCAGCACTCGTGCACAAAGTTAATTCCCAAAGTGAAAGAAAGTAAACAATGATCAAAATATTGCATCGATCGAATAGCCTTATCGCTCTTGTTAGCCTCACTTGTTGAATAGGAAACTATACACCTTCAATAACGCATTGCCCCAGATTCCAGATTCAAGATTAGTAAACGGCTTCGCATTGTAGACCATCTTTCAAAATACCGCAAATCAGGAGACCAAGGTCATTTTCTTCTTCAGTGTACTCCAGGTTTTTGTCGCCGAGCCAAGGTCACGACCGATCTAAATGACTTTCGACTTTTGCATATTCAATGACAGTTTATTATCGGATGACAAGTTGTACAGAGCATTCAAATCGTTTTGAAGCAAAATACAATCATCAGAATTGCTGATTCGCATCCATACTTTTATGTCGTCAGTAAACAAAACCAAATTAGTGTCATTTGCTATTAGTATATCGTTCATATAGACTTGAAACAGTATTGGTCCAAGCACTGAGACTTGAGGAACACCACTACTGACATCGATTTCTTCGATAATAAGCCGTCCACACGAACTCTGATGTGTCTGTTGATGAGGTAATCACTTATCAATTCATATAGCCTCCCAACAATACCGTGTTTCTTTATCTTGTTCAGGAGTAAATTAAAATCACCTCTGTCGAAAGCTTTATAAATGTCCAGATAGCACGCGTGAATACAGCCACCCGAATCTACAACCCTCGTCCAATCTTCTATGCTTGTCAGCAAATTTGTTAAACAAGAGCGATTTCAATGTTGAGCAAGTGCCAAAAGTTGGTTTGTTTCCAGATGTTGCACTCTTTCTGCGGTGATTATTCCCTCAAAAACGTTTGATACCGAAGACAGCAATGTCACCGGCATGTAATTTTTTAACTTCAGAAAGGCAACCACCTTTAAAATTGGGTATTATTTGTCCCAGTTTCCAGTCTTATGGCACCACGCCAGCTTGGAGCCAATTATTCAACATGCGAATAGAGGTTCGGATAGGTTTGCATGACAGGTTATGAGCAGCTTTGGAGTTATCTCGTCTGGTCCTGGAGAATTCTTTAAGTTTAATTTTCGTAAGTGCTGCACTACCACAATCGGGGTAATCAATACTTCACTCAAGGTCGGTCGGTGAAGACGAATAATTGGTTCCTGATCAGGCTCTGTGGATTTCGGCAGGAAAACTCATGCATAAAAGTCTGCTAACAGGTCAGCGGTCTGAATAATTTAATCTGTGGAGCCGGAAGAAGATTTTAAGGCAAAGACTACTGGTATAATATTTGTTCTATCGTTCACGAGTCTATATAAGTGCTTCGAATTCTGGTGCATCTGAGAAATCAATTGCGATTGGAACGCTTGTTTATCATCTCGAATTAAGCTCATAAATTTGTTTCGCATTCGTGCAAATTGTGCCCAGGAATCAGCTGTGTTGTTAGCCTTGTGAAACTCCCATGCTATTGCACTTTGTTTCATCCACCTTTCAATCCTGCTTCGTAGTAAAATTTTATTACGTTGAGACGTTTTCTTCAAAACAAACATTGAATATTCCTCCAATAAAGAATTTAGGTGCTGTAATAGAGTGCGCCAATGACTATCCTGGTCGGAGTAATCCAGTTGTGCGATACAAGTGTTTTGTAGCTAGGCACACAGAGCACGGTATTAATGCATTCTGGTGCATTTCGTTCCGTCGCTGTTGCGACTAGCGCTGCAAACTTACTCGAATTCTAGGACAACGTCATCGCTTCGTCCGATCGGCGGTTTATAAACGATATTTTTTACAGCTGTTGGTTCCCAAGGTTTTCACAGCCGGGGGTGGTGGTGGGGATAAGCTCCCGCTACCTACAAAATGCTCCCATACGGCGTGCGTCTCAAATATCCTCTGATAACCGAAGACCAACTCAGGCCTGCTCGTGGCGAAACTGCTTCTACTGACAGGAGAAGTGGCGAAGGCTGGTGACTGGCTCCTCAAAACCAGTTCGCGTCGGGTAGATGGAGCTCGTCCGCCGAGGACGGTCCCAAGCCCGTCTGCAAAAGGAGGAGGGTTAGACGCGGGGTCAGCAACCCCACTCTGTAAAAACCTTAAACCGCTACTGAAACAAAAGCAACATGTCATACCAAAGTAAAATCTCCATGCTTGAAATGAGAAGAAACCTCATCTGAGTTAAAAATGACGCAGACTGGAGAAAGCCCACCGGAAGCCAGTCAGCAGATGAATCTTCTATCGATGAAAGCAACAAAAAAGATTGCCACATTGAACATCCGTACGATGTATGAGACCGGAAAGGCTGCACATGTCGCGAAAGAAATGCAAAGTTATGGTATACAACTGCTGGGAATATGTGAAAGTAGATTGAATGGATCTGGTATGTTGGTTTTGACATCTGGGGAACGGATTATTTAATTAGGTCATGGAGATGAGAACCATAGTCATTCAGAAGGCGTCGTCATTATGCTATCCACAATAGCTGTAAGCGCTCTTATTGGATGGGAGAACGTTGACTCACGGATAATCACAGCCAGATTCAACTCCAAGGGGATAAATGTGACGGTAATTCAATGTTATGCGCCCACAAACAATGCTAGTCTTGAGTCGAAAGAAGAATTTTACGTGCGTCTGCAGTCTGTCCTAGACAAGAGACCCAATCGAGATATAATGATTTTGATGGGTGACATGAACGCGGAGATGGGTCCAGACAACACTGGGAGATAATCTGTGATGGGTACGCACGCCCTAGGTGAAATGAATGAGAAAAGTGAACTTTTCGCCGATTTTTGCGCGCTCAACGATCTGGTCATCGGATGCAGTATCTTTCAACACCGGAACATCCACAAGGCCACCTGGACATCACCTGGTGGTTTTACTGCAAATCAAATCGATCACCTATCGATTTCGCGAAAATGAAGACATAGTCACCTTGATACACGCGTAATGCGAAGTGCGGATGTTGCTTCAGACCACTACCTTCTAATGGCTACAATTAAAATCAAGTTGAGAGCTTTCTGCGAACCCGGCAGTCGGCCTAGTGTAAAGTATCACACGCAGAAACTAAGGGAATAGCGTACAAGAGAGATTTTCTCAATCTAACTGAAAAACAGATTGGAATCGCTCAACAAGGTAACCTCTGAACTCTCAATAAATGAACACTGGACCGCTCTGAAAGACTGTTGGCAAGGCAGTTGTAAGCACGTTATTGTCAGACGGGTAAAGCAAGATATGTTACTTCCTCTGCTGCAGAAAATCTGGTCAGAAAGACGGGTCCCAAATGATGGGAAGAGAGGTCATTTGGTCAAACTTCCTAAGAAAGGAGATCTGAGGCTATGCAAAAACTGTCGAGGTATCATGCTGCTCTCAGTCCCTAGTAACGTACTTACGCGCATCATCCTTCTGCGTTTGCGCGACGATATCGAATCAAGTATTAATGCCAGAGCAATTGGGCTCCAGAAAACAAAAGTCTGGTATCGACCAAATTGCGACCCTACGCATAATAATTGAACAAAGCATTGAAAGGCAATCGCCTCTTTGCCTCAACTTCATAGATTTTGAGAAAGCCTTCGACAGTGTGGACCGCGAATTCATATGGATGCTTTTTCCACCACCCACAGCTGTACGTGGACCTCATAAAGCAGCTGTATGAAGGTGCTTTCTGTCAGGTAATTCACAACGGATGACTTACTGATCCATTTGCAGTTGAGACTGGCGTATGCCAGGGATGGCTGTTGTCCCCAATGATTTTTCTGTTGCTTTATAGTCTGGATAATGAAGCACACAGTGAAAGGTGAGAGGAACGGTATCGATTAAGAGGAATCCGAGCATTTGGAGGATCTGGAATACGCTGATGATGTGTGCTTGATATCACGTGACCCCCAACGTCTTCAGAGAAAGATCGATAGACTAGCACACTTTGCTTCATATGCGGGACTGCGCGTGAATACCGAAAAAAACAGAAGTCCTCAGTGTGCTAACTGATGAGCACCCATCAATCGCCATCAATGTTAAAGCAGTTAAAGACGTCACGCAATTCGTCTAACTCGGCACCTTGTTTCAATAAGTGGTGGCACGGACAAGACAAGTCGCCAGAATATCAAAGCAAGATACGCGTTCATAGCTTTGAAACCCATTTGGGAGTCGAAGGTTCTATCAAAACGCACGAAACTCCGTGTATTCAAAAGCAACGTCAAATCCGTGTACTTTATGCATCAAAACCTGGCGAGTGAAAGCAAGGTCTTCTGGCCGCTTGCAATCATTCCACAATAATTGCATTCGTCGAATTATTGGGGTAAAATGGCCACAAAGGTTAAGGAATCAAAACCTGGGCAGATTGCTGCTGAGGACCCGATCTCCCAGCAGATCATTAGAAGAAAGTGGATTTGAATGCTCAACTTGCGGAAACCTTAAATGACATCACGCGTCATGCTCTGAAATGGAACCCAATCGGGAAGAGATGGGTCGGACGCCCAAGACTTCTAGGAGCGCTTGTGTGCAGAGGAAATCCGCAGTGTGGACTTAACTGGAACGACTTGAAGCTCAATGGATGCCTGGAGACAAATTTGAATCCTATTGCTCAATTTAAAAGTCATTTGTGTCTTGACATAGTGAGTCAGATACAGCAGTTGTGGTTGACGCGTTTTCATTGTATTCCGACGTTTGCAAAAGAAATAGTCGAGTTCGAAATCACGCTAAAGCGGTTCAAGGACCTCATTGACGCTTTGCCAGAAATATGTTATGATGATAAATAAGAAAGTGACATTTGGGTGGGCTAAGTGTAACGTCATTGGTTAACTTTCGTTTTCCTTTTTCAACGGGATAGCGCTGGTCAATATAATCTTTTTGGTACGGAAGTCTGTGTTTGTAGCGCCATTGTTTGCACATGTTAAACGTTGCCAAGATACCGTTTGTGTCTTCGCTCTGATCCTTAATTTATCTAGAATTAAGATGCAACAGACCTGACTAGAGGGATCAATATCTGTCATGTATCTTTTTGGGACTCGACGTTCAGCGCGTGCGGGATTTACATGGACTGATTTAACTCGAAATACTCTTCGGTACTTTGCAAAGAGAAATGAAGCTTTTTGTAGGCTTCACATTAGAGGCTTGTATGCTGATACAGCTCGTTTCGTATGCTATTGACGCAATATCTCAATGGGAGATTTCAGTCTGTTAAGTTTGTTTTTCACGCGTTTGATGTATTCGACATTCTCTTGTATTTGCTAGCATCTACTGGCTCACTCTCTGCTCTCCGACTTCTATCTTCCTTGTGGAGGCTTCTTTCATCGTGTGGACGCTTATCGAATTTGTGTCTATGCTCTAATTGGTTTGTTTACTGTTGCGCAATTCAAGATGAATGCTCTTGTCGAATAAACTGTCATTGAAATGCAAACGCTATTTCGGCGACAAAACCTGGAGACCTTATGACGATATTACAGAAAAATATCCTAAAACAACATTGATAAGGCTCTTATTGCGATTGTGATTATATAAACCTTTGTATTTGCTCTATGATATTTTCCATCCTGCATGTATGAGGATCTCCTTACGAGTAATGCGTTTCTACACAATATTCGATGAACACACATCATACTGCCTTCTAAACAATAATAATAATTCAGTTAGAAATTTTTGTCAAAAACCAAAAATAAAAATTGCTCATTTCGTTCTTCCATATCTTTCAATGACTCCCACCCGCACGACCGTTTCGCGTTGTTTCCACACTCTGTTATATTGGATGAGTCGTCGTATGTTGCAGCAGAGATGCGCTCTATTGATTGTTTGTCATGGGATCGGGATGAAATTCAAGGACAATTTGAATTTATTTTATCCATAACATTCTAAATGATGTGTTTCGTGAACGTTGACTCTGATTTACAATGGATCGTTATAGATTAGAAGAATTTATTGCGTTGAATTGTATAGGGGGCTAAAACGCAACGCAAAAATTTTAAACAAATGGGAAGTTTGTTGCACGAGGACATGGTACAACATATGACGATCACCCGAGTCAGACAATTTGAATTTGTTTATGAACAACGAGGTACAACATGACTCACCCAAAAACAATTTTTACTCTTTTGCGAACTCCTTTGCCCTCCTAACACACTCATCAGATGTTGACAGGGTCACATGCGCTTGAAACTCTGGAGGAATGGTAAACAAGTATGCTTGTATGCACTGTTGATAAGGTTAATATGAACATGCCAAAGTAATAGGTTTTAATCCCTATACACGGAATGCATAAAAATAACAAGAATTTTTGTCAAGACTCAGCTTTTTGACGGGGATTTGGGGTTCTTACATGTTCAGGCTTGGTGCTTGGGGACATAGAGCTCCATACAAAACAAATTTGGACAGCGAAGTAAAATCATTGACAATTCGAACTACAGTGCGGAAAGGTTAACGTGTCGCTATGAGATCGGATATTACGTGCTTTTTGTCGATGAAACATGTGTTCAAGTATCCATAAAATTGAACTGCGGGATCAAATCACCGTTGGCACGGCGTTACGAAAAGTCAAGTAAGTTCTGAGTTCCAATCCTGTTGCAGTTGAAATCGCTAAGCTAGTTAAGCATGATGGTGAATATTACATAAGATTCCAGGATTTAAATTAATGGCAACGCATAGTTTTGTTGTACTCATTGTAGCTGTTGCCAGCTGAAAGGACATGGTATAACTCGGAATGGTTTATTGTGAATACATGTTGTGTGCTGAGCAAGCAAGTTTGGTTATCTCCGATCAGCCAATGCTATTGAAAACCTTTTAGCATTCTTAGTGCCGTAAGATTGGTTAAAGTTGCCGCTTGTTCTTGAACAGCATTAGATGGATAAATTTAGCCGCTATAAAGGGATATGCATGTCGTCACGATCGATCAAACAACCCAAAGTGATAAGGCTTGAAGTGAACCAGCTCCAGTAAATCGACTAGCGAATCAGATCAAAGTGACAACGTGTACAGACATGCGGAGTAAATTTGTGTGGTAAAGAGATTTGTTTATATATGTTGGTTGTCATTTCTGTTCTGTCAAGCACGCAATGGAGGCTTCAAGCATTTCGGCGCTTTTTGCTCTTGTGTTGTGAAAGTGGGTAATGTTCTGCATATAATTTGAAAGCTCGTTAATGCATATCGCACCTTCACACGATAACATTCACCCTGACACGGTAGATAACAGACTTCATGAAATCAGTGCATGCATGTGAGAGAACTGTAAGAGTTTTGATGTGATATTTTCCGGATAAGTGTTTTCAGAATTCCGAGGTTTGCATAACCGAAGGAGAGTCACATAAATCGCCATGGAGAGCCCTCCATTTCATTAAAATGTATTAGCTACTGGAATTTGCTAGAGTTCTGTTTTTCAAAACCACGAGGTCAAAACGAAACTTTGAAATTATTCATTTCAAACGATAAAATTTCTACTAAAATAATGTTCGCTTCGAGGTGGCTAACGGCAGTGTATTATCTTCAAAAATGTGTTTTGAGTTTTTTTCAGAAGATGATACTTTGATGTCTTTTTAATCGGGTACCATAAATAATTTTGACTAAAAATCCTTATTTCAATGAAAATAAAGGAGTTTTTGGGGGACTGGTTTGAAAGACGTTTTTCCTAAGTTGCCAGATGACCCGTAAAACGCCGACATTCAACCCATGTTGACTTGCATTTTCTTTACGAAACACCCGCCATGTTGTATATAGATTGAAAGTTCACGAAACGTACTTTAACGGAACCTATTCCCTACGCGGTAACTTCCATTCACAAATGCACAATTGGCGTGAAATGGGAAAGCATTTTTCATGTGGAAACGCGTACTCATTGGCTCACATCACGAAGCACAAGTGTGGCAAAACTGCATTACTCCGATCCGCATATTCATTGTCTCTCTCTCAACTTAATAAATTTGTACTACTAAGCAGGTATAAAAAGTGGAGGAAGCAAAAGGCAATAGCACGGGAGTTTCACAAGGTTTAAAACATAGCTGATTCATGGGCACAATTTACACTATTGCTTAACAAAGTTATCAGCTTAATTTTAGATGATAAACAAACTTTTAAATCGCAATTTATTTCTCAGATGCACCAGAATCCGAAGCACTTATATAGATTCACAAACTCGCGTCTCGTTTGCTGTGCATGTTACTCCGGATATTTGGAGGTTTTTCTTCAATGAATTTTCCTCTCATGATGAACATATATATACCCCTGGTTCTATATTATGCTGCACAGCCCGGTCACCATATCTCTGAAAACACATTTTAAATCTAGATCGCATATATCAGATGGCATTTAAGCTTGTCATTGGACTCCATAATATGTCATTCGCCAGGTGACTTACGTGACCGAAGCTGAGGTCACCTGCACTAAGGAGAAGGCGAGGTGATCCTCGCAGACAAAATAATTACTACTTTTTCCAACCCGAGGAATTATTATTCCACCTTTGAAGTTCCAGCAACAGCCGTGGCCATTGTTGCAATTTAGAAATCTCACACTCCAAACGGAACTGCCAGAGGTATTTTTATTCGCTGCGTGTGTGCTTCGATTGGAATTCCCTTTATGCCGATTTTGAATGCTCAAACAGTTTATCTATATTCAAATCATAATTTGACGATTGTATGAGAGATAATCTCAATTTTGCCCCAAACTATTAATAAACAATCATCTTCCATTGATTTAGATTATATTTATACATATATACACATTTGTACCTGTAGTTCGTCTCAATGGTTATTGTCAAATTAATTGCTATTTCAACCATAAATCTTGAATCGTGAAACTTCAATCTATTGGGTAACTAATACGAATTTTGGCCAGGAAGCAAATTGAAAGCGATAGCGTAAAAAACGAAATAACGACTCTTGTAAGAGAGGATCACATGCAGTTACAAGGAACTTGTTTAAGATAATGGCATAGAATTCTAAGCTTCTATAAAATAATACTAAATGAGCGATCAAATATCAAACAGGGCGTATTCTCTGTACAAACATCTAATGGTTTGACTCATTCTGCTCAAGATACTTACTATGCTTTAGCAAGGACTTGCTCACTTGTCTTCAATACTAACCGTTGTATACCATATCGGGTTTAACAAATTTGCCTCGTTTGGAATTTTAAAGTGAAATGAAAGTCAATGAATATAGAGTTGGGCGTCAAACACACAAAAAGAAGTCCCCTGGCTCAGACAAAATGAGTTACCATTTAACCCAGCGAAATGTAAAATGCAGCTTGGAAAATGCAGCCTGAAACCTTACCCCGGTTAATTTATAGGTATGTACGTCATATCAGGTTGCAAGGTTGTCAAAGCCGGGGCGGTTTTGGGGACAATCTCCTAATTCCAAAATGTTCCGATGGCACGCGTCTCATATATATATATATAAATTGAGAACACGCTTTCTTGCAATCTCTACCTTCTCCATTGAGTAAATGTTATATTCACATCCGCTGTTTTATAATCTTTTTATGTTACACACATTATCAAAAAAACACTTTCGCGCAACGCTTATAAAGTTTCCTGTAACAAGAGTACCAAAGAATTCTGTCATAATCTACATCAAAAGCCAAAACAAAAATTAGAACGTACCTTTAACTCTGTAAAAATACAAATATTTTTCAACAACAAACCGGTGATCAGTCAGCTGTTTAAAGAAAGTCTAACTTGTCAGACAAACGCTTTTGTACCAATTAACTTGCTCCTATGGTGCGCGATACCTTAGCCGATCGATGCGGAAACAGGATATCACCCAAATTCTATGCACGAAAATAGTTCCATAACGTTGAATAGTTCGATCATAGTTCAATTGGTAGACACGGGCCACCGAGTAAAATCCTGAGTATGCGTTCTCTGTGGTTTACATGGTTAGCCACAACGTGTCACGAAGATTTATATGGGGTACTCTGAGGTTGCCGATGCAATAGCCATCGATATATGTAGACCAAATTCTATGCGTTCAATAGCGATTGGTTCGTCATCTGCTATTACCACGGCCAACCGGACCAGTTTGATCAATATCATGTGACATTGATATCCGCTTAATGCTCGATATCGATCAAATTCACTGTGTTTCACTGTTCTCATGCGTGTATTGTAGAGCTCGATGTGATATATCAAAACGAATATTGATCGCTCTATTTATCTTGTTTACTCACAAAAATTAGAATGTTCAGTTATCTGAAATTCATTCGGAAATCGTGATTACACATTTTCTAAACCATATTGCTTTTTCAAACAGATACTTTCAGTGTACATACACGCTGATTATCCATGCGCTGGTGGCATAGTTTCTGAAGGTCAAATATTCACGAGCAAGTTTGAATATTGCACAGCATTTACCCCTACAAGCACACAACTGTTAATTTTGTTGGTGCTCGATCCAGCACAAACCTTCGAAAGCGGGGATTATTTGGAAATATTATCACGTGAGTCGTTTTCGTGTAGAGGAGTGAACATCCCATTTTATGTGTCCTTTTGTTACAATTTCCAAATTTTAGGAAGGCAAATGTATCGATCCACATTGAAAAAGAATATTAAATCCCGTGTGAAGAACCGATGCGAAGCAAGGTTCTACTACTCTGAATCAATTGTTTTCTATCATGTTTGCATTCTCAGAACTCATTAGAGAAGTGATACACTAATTGCCTATGAACGTATGGAGAGCTTGGGTAGTAACACATGTATAATGCTCCAATTAAATAATGTGATTCGCTTCAAAAACTATGTTTAAACTTGTCTTGAATTCTCACCTTGCTCACTTGCTTAACATTATCTCAAAACTCACTGAACCAAATCAAATCAACCCCACATAGGTAAAAACAGCGAACCGCTTGTGATGTGGTCGTAATTGGTATTGAACATTGTAAATCATTTATCGCGTATCAACACACGGAACTCGATTAGGAAAATCTTGTGAATTGTGTGTGTGAACAACGCAGTTTGTTGTACGAACTGAATTTAACACTGGCTCCCAATACTTACTTTGTTTAACACATATCCACTTGTTAAATGAGAACATATTTTAAAAGACAAGCGACATAAGTTTTAATATGTAATATTCATTTAAATTAAAACATGTCACATTCTCTCGGTTTTGTTTCGCGATAATACAAATTCAACAAACAAGATAATTGGATATTGCAAGAATCGTAATATCCTATGAAAATCCTTAAGACTACAGGGTGAATTCTTCTTGGCTCGTGTGCTAATGTGTACAGCGGAAATATTGGTGGCTGTTTGGAACTTGGAATTTGCTAGCGAAGCGTGATTGCATGGAATGCGAGCAGAAGGACATATTTCATTTCTGTTTTACTTTGTACTGTTACAGCCCCATGCTCAAATCCACAAACAATGACAACAACAACGAAAGCTACCATGGCAGCAACACCGAAAGCTTCGACGTCAAAACTTGCAACAAGTAAAGCACCTACTAGTGCAGGTATGTTGCATGTTTTTATCGAAATCAACCGTCAATATATAGATATAGATATACTAACGATCGTATATTACGTTGTTCATAAGTGCTTCCGGTCACTGGATGCAGCGTTAAAAACGTTATCTCCCAGATTTTCACATATAGGTAGATCGATTACATCTTGATTCATCCCTGAGCTCAAACTATCCAACGCTAATCGCGTTCATCTACGAATCCTAAAGGCGGTTGGGCAACGGCCCAAATCAACGAACAAAATACACAGCCAGCTATCTTACATAGTTAAATCCAGTAATCAGAACACTGACCTGAAACGTGTCTGTCCCGGTTATCAGTTACCAGTTCGAAATGATTTGTCAAACGACTTTACGACAACCGGTACGGTTTATGCCCATAACACGCATGGCTCTATTGGGCTAGTTAGACGAATCGCATATCGTTCGATTGCGGCTGACATTTTGCATCTGTTAAATCTTCCGAAGATGTTGTCACCCGAACAGTTCTAACAGAATCCTTCCGAAACTCGAAATATTACGATTTCGCAGTAGTAGTCGAGTGTCTGTTTGGCGCTTCCAGCTCTGGTGGTGTGCCAGAGGATGTTATTCTTTTTGTCATCCGAAAGCTCGTGTTTAACACAGATTTTGAGTGCAATTTACGTCCACAATGTATCTGAAACAGTGTATAATTGATTTTTGAATAATACCTCATTTTTATAAGCGAAAATATAGTACGTAAATTGATGTTGGTCTTCTGAAAAATTTTCAAGCTGATTTACCTATTATGTTGAATGAAATATTGATAATATACCCGAACCAGTTTGCATAGATATGTGATTTATTCGTTCAACTCAGGTTTTTTGCATTTTAATTTCCAAAACAGCTGGAAATGTTTACATGAGTGCTCTATTGATGGCGTGGTTCTTCTTCGCAATGAACAATTAGCATTGAGCGAACGAGCGAAAAAGGAGGTTCGGAAGATGAAATTACCAAGGACAATTTGAAACTAGTTATATCCATAAACTATTCTAAATGATGTGTTTGTGTGAACGTGTGAGAATAGATTTTACAATCTATAAATTATAGAATTAGAACGAATTTATTCTTGTTGAAATGTATCATGGGGCTGAAAATTTTTCCTCAAAATCGTTTCATCATAATGTCACAGCAAACCCGTTTTGTCAAATTCTAGATAGCGGAGAGGATGAGAACGGATCACGTCAGGACACGCAATATCGGAACGCATATCCTGTCATAATTTCGATCACCTTGATTTGTTTAAAGTGAGATTTTATTAACAAGTAGTTTATGAACATAAACGCTGTTTGCAATCATCAGGTAGGGACAGTAGGATCATGATCCGCATGCGCTTGAAACAGCGGAAGAATGGTAAACAAGTTATGCTTGTATGCAACTGTTGTATAAGGTAAATATGAACATGAACATCCGGATTCAAAGTAATTCAAGGTTTTAATGTTCCAAAAAGCGAATACTTCACCGTGAATGCATGAAAATAACAAATAATTTTTGTCAATCTGTAAACTCAGCTTTTGAACTGATGTGCCAGGTTGGATTTGGTCAACATATACTTGTCACGTTTAGCCTTGAGCATGTTCAGGCTTGGTGCACAAATAATATTTGGGGACATAGAGCTCCATACAAAACAATTTTGGATAGCGAAGTAAAATCATTGACAATTCGAACTACAGTGCGGAAAGGTTAACGTGTCGCTATGAGATCGGATATTACGTGCTTTTTGTCGATGAAACATGTGTTCAAGTATTCATAAAATTGAACTGCGGGATCAAATCACCGTTGGCACGGCGTTACGAATAGTCAAGTAAGTTCTTAGTTGCAATCCTGTTGCAGTTGAAATCGCTAAGCTAGTTGAGCATGATGGTGAATATTACATAAGATTCCAGGATTTAAATAAATGGCAACGCATAGTTTTGTTGTACTCATTGTAGCTGTTGCCAGCTGAAACGACCTGTTATAACTCGGAATGGTTTATTGTGAATACATGTTGTGTGCTGAGCAAGCAAGTTTGGTTATCTCCGATCAGCCAATGCTATTAAAAACCTTTTAGCATTCTTAGTGCCGTAAGATTGGTTAAAGTTGCCGATTGTTCTTGAACAGCATTAGATGGATAAATTTAGCCGCTATAAAGGGATATGCATGTCGTCACGATCGATCAAACAACCCAAAGTGATAAGGCTTGAAGTGAACCAGCTCCAGTAAATCGACTAGCGAATCAGATCAAAGTGACAACGTGTACAGACATGCGGAGTAAATTTGTGTGGTAAAGAGATTTGTTTATATATGTTGGTTGTCATTTCTGTTCTGTCAAGCACGCAATGGAGGCTTCAAGCATTTCGCGTTATTTCGTGTTGTGGGATTCCTGGTTGAACGGTATTACCGTTAAAGTGAATACAAATTCAAACAGCAAGAGGATGCGAAACGGGGGATGGCTTTGCTAACTTTGAGCTGTGTTTCCACGAAGCCAATGTGAACCATGTGATAGACAACTTGATCTTGACTGAGTTCGACTTCAAATTTATCCCCATCTACTACAATACTAAATTGAGGTGAGATACACCAACGTTGTGATCTAACGAAACTATTGTCCGTTTCTTCCAATGTGGCAGATCCGTTCGCCCATGTGTATGGTTCCAACCCGAACTCATGGATTTAAATCCTATTTACGTTTTTGGGCACGTGATTAAACTGGTAGATCATATTAACCGTATCCAACAATGGCATACAAGCGCTACATGTTTACCATTCCTCCAGAGTTTCAAGCGCATGTAGACCCTGTCAACATCTGATGAGTGTGTTAGGAGGGCATCCTCCTAAGGAGTTCGCAAAAGAGTAAAAATTGTTTTTGGGTGAGTCATGTTGTACCTCGGCAACAAACTCCATGTTCATTAAAATTCAAATTCAAATTGTCTGACTCGCCCATGACAAACAAAATCCGTCCTTCCCACGATGTACCTTCCAACGATTATGATGTACCCTCAGACGTTCGCTCTGTGGTTTCCATATAAATACGAACCATGTCCACGGTCCAAACGCACACACTGGGCACTTGGACATTGGACTCCCGATCAACGTTCCATCCCGGTATTGTTCTGTTTTCCTGGCTGTTGCGTTAGTACAACGCATAGATCAATAGAACGCAACGACATTCTCTGCTGCAACATCGACGACTCATCCATTATAACAGAGTGTAAACAACGCGAAACGGTCGTGGGGTGGGAGTCATTGATATGGAAGCAAATGAGCATTTTTATTTTGGTTTTTATTTTCTATAATTATCATTAATGTTTAGAAAATGTAATCACTATTCAGCACAAATGATACTGCGATTTATGTTTAATTAGTAAGCTTTTATGATTTCGGCATCAGAATCTGCGTAAACAAACTTAAGAAAGAAGGAGAACGAATCTTTATTCGAAACGTTTTGAAATTTTGGCTAGTTTAGAAACGATTAATATCCATACAAATTACGCATAAAAAGAGAAATATAATCATAGAAAATATACATATGATAACAACGAGATAAATTCGTACGTTATTGTACCATTCGCAGTTCGTTTGACAAAAATATCGTGATAATTGACCTCTGATCTGATGACGTTCTAGAAGGCAGTATGATGTGTGTTTATCGAATATTTGAAGAAGCATTACTCGTAAGGAGATCCTCATACAGAGGATGGAAAATATCATAGCAAATGGTTTATATAATCCAATCGCAATAAGAAAAATGTTGTTTTAGGATATTTTTCTGTAATATCGTCATAAGGAGAAATAGCGTGTGCGCGAAAGGATCTTGATGCAACGTTTGAGCAACACAAATTATTTTGAAAGAAGTTCAAGGAAGATAGCAGGGGAGCAGTAGAGAATGTGATGAAATACAAGAGAACATAAAGTAAAAAAATTAGCTTAGAATGAACACTGAGAGTACGAAACGAAAAGCATACAAGAAAAGCCTACAAACTTTAGTAAGTAGAGTATTTTGATTATCAGTCCATGTAAGGATGTTGCAAAGATACATGACGTATTTCCCTCTAGTCAGGTCTGTTGACTTAATTCTAGATAAATTAAGGTCAGTGCGAATTGCTTGGCGACGTTTAACATGTGCATTAGTAAACACAACTTCCGTACAATTATATATTACCGTCCTTCTCATACTTACTTATTGAATTAACATATTTCTCAAAGGCATACTGAGGTCCTTTCCCTTAATTTTGTTGTTGAATTCAATGCTTCTTGTGAGTAGATTTTCGAATTGTCCTTATTCTTTCTAGATTCTATTTCTCCCAATAGTTCCGAATGTACTTTTTGTTATGATGCTTGGACTGCATTAGCCTGCCAGACTTAGATCGGTTTTTTCCACACAACGGCATTACGACCATACCGGTGTACTTCATAAGACCAGCACTCGTGCACAAAGTTAATTCCCAAAGTGAATGAAAGTAAACAATGATCAAAATATTGCATCGATCGAATAGCCTTATCGCTCTTGTTAGCCTCACTTGTTGAATAGGAAACTATACACCTTCAATAACGCATTGCCCCAGATTCCAGATTCAAGATTAGTAAACGGCATCGCATTGTAGACCATCTTTCAAAATACCGCAAATCAGGAGACCAAGGTCATTTTCTTCTTCAGTGTACTCCAGGTTTTTGTCGCCGAGCCAAGGTCACGACCGATCTAAATGACTTTCGACTTTTGCATATTCAATGACAGTTTATTATCGGATGACAAGTTGTACAGAGCATTCAAATCGTTTTGAAGCAAAATACAATCATCAGAATTGCTGATTCGCATCCATACTTTTATGTCGTCAGTAAACAAAACCAAATTAGTGTCATTTGCTATTAGTATATCGTTCATATAGACTTGAAACAGTATTGGTCCAAGCACTGAGCCTTGAGGAACACAACTACTGACATCGATTTCTTCGATAATAAGCCGTCCACACGAACTCTGATGTGTCTGTTGATGATGTAATCACTTATCAATTCATATAGCCTCCCAACAATACCGTGTTTCTTCATCTTGTTCAGGAGTAAATTAAAATCACCTCTGTCGAAAGCTTTATAAATGTCCAGATAGCACGCGTGAATACAGCCATCCGAATCTACAACCCTCGTCCAATCTTCTAAGCTTGTCAGCAAATTTGTTAAACAAGAGCGATTTCAATGTTGAGCAAGTGACAAAAGTTGGTTTGTTTCCAGATGTTGCACTCTTTCTGCGGTGATTATTCCCTCAAAAACGTTTGATACCGAAGACAGCAATGTCACCGGCATGTAATTTTTTAACTTCAGAAAGGCAACCACCTTTAAAATTGGGTATTATTTGTCCCAGTTTCCAGTCTTTTGGCACCACGCCAGCTTGGAGCCAATTATTCAACATGCGAATAGAGGTTCGGATAGGTTTGCATGACAGGTTATGAGCAGCTTTGGAGTTATCTCGTCTGGTCCTGGAGAATTCTTTGAGTTTAATTTTCGTAAGTGCTGCGCTACCACCATTGGGGTAATCAATACTTCACTCAAGGTCGGTCGGTGAAGACGAATGATTGGTTCCTGATCAGGCTCTGTGGATTTCGGCAGGAAAACTCCTGTATAAATGTCTGCTAACACGTCAGCGGTCTGAATAATTTAATCTGTGAAGCCGGAAGAAGATTTTAAGGCAAAGACTACTGGTATAATATTTGTTCTATCGTTTACGAGTCTATATAAGTGCTTCGAATTCTGGTGCATCTGAGAAATCAATTGCGATTGGAACGCTTGTTTATCATCTCGAATTAAGCTCATATATTTGTTTCGCATTCGTGCAAATTGTGCCCAAGAATCAGCTGTGTTGGTAGCCTTGTGAACTCCCATGCTATTGCACTTTGTTTCATCCACCTTTTAATCCTGCTTCGTAGTAAAATTTTATTACGTTGAGACGTTTTCTTCAAGACAAACGTTGAATATTCCTCCAATAAAGAATTCAGGTGCTGTAATAGAGTGCGCCAATGACTATCCTGGTCGGATTAATCCAGTTGTGCGATACAAGTGTTTTGTAGCTAGGCACACAGAGCATGGTATTTAGGCATTCTGGTGCATTTCGTTCCGTCGCTGTTGCGACTAGCACTGCAAACTTACTCGAATTCTAGGACAACGTCATCGCTTCGTCCGATCGGCGGTTTATAAACGATATTCTCTACAGCTGTTGGTTCCCAAGGTTGTCACAGCCGGGGGTGGTGGTGGGGATAAGCTCCCGCTACCTACAAAATGCTCCCATACGGCGTGCGTCTCAAATAGCCTCTGATAACCGAAGCCCAACTCCTGGCCTGCTCGTGGCGGAACTGCTTCTACTGACAGAAGAAGTGGCGAAGGCTGGTGACTGGCTCCTCAAAACCAGTTAGCGTCGGGTAGATGGAGCTCGTCCGCTGAGGACGGTCCCAAGCCCGTCTGCAAAAGGAGGAGGGTTAGACGCGGGGTCAGCAACCCCACTCTTTAAAAACCTTAAACCGCTACTGAAACCAAAGCAACATGTCATACCAAAGTAAAATCTCCATGCTTGAAATGAGAAGAAACCTCATCTGAGTTAAAAATGACGCAGACTGGTGAAAGCCCACCGGAAGCCAGTCAGCAGATGAATCTTCTATCGATGAAAGCAACAAAAAAGATTGCCACATTGAACATCCGTACGATGTATGAGACCGGAAAGGCTGCACAGGTCGCGAAAGAAATGCAAAGTTATGGAATACAACTGCTGGGAATATGTGAAAGTAGATTGAATGGATCTGGTATGTTGGTTTTGACATCTGGGGAACGGATTATTTAATCAGGTCATGAAGATGAGAACCATAGTCATTCAGAAGGCGTCGTCATTATGCTATCCCCAATAGCTGTAAGCGCTCTCATTGGAAGGGAACACGTTGACTCACGGATAATCACAGCCAGATTCAACTCCAAGGGGAGAAAGGTGACGGTAATTCAATGGTATGCGCCCACAAACAATGCTAGTCTTGAGTCGAAAGAAGAATTTTACGTGCGTCTGCAGTCTGTCCTAGACAAGAGATCCAATTGAGATATAATGCTTTTGATGGGTGACATGAACGCGGAGTTGGGTCCAGATAACACTGGGAGATAATCTGTGATGGGTACGCACGCCCTAGGTGAAATGGATGAGAACAGTGAACTTTTCGCCGATTTTTGCGCGCTCTACGATCTGGTCATCGGAGGCGGTATCTTTCAACACCGAAACATCCACAAGGCCACCTGGACATCACCTGGTGGTTTTACTGCAAATCAAATCGATCACCTATCGATTTCACGAAAATGAAGACATAGTCACCTTGATACACGCGTAATGCGAAGTGCGGATGTTGCTTCAGACCACTACCTTCTAATGGCTACAATTAAAATCAAGTTGAGAGCTTTCTGCGAACCCGGCAGTCGGCCTAGTGTAAAGTATCACACGCAGAAACTAAGGGAATAGCGTACAAGAGAGATTTTCTCAATCTCACTGAAAAACAGATTGGAATCGCTCAACAAGGTAACCCCTGAACTCCCAATAAATGAACACTGGACCGCTCTGAAAGACTGTTGGCAAGGCAGTTGTAAGCACGTTATTGTCAGACGGGTAAAGCAAGATATGTTACTTCCTCTGCTGCAGAAAATCTGGTCAGAAAGACGGGTCCCAAATGATGGGAAGAGAGGTCATTTGGTCAAACTTCCTAAGAAAGGAGATCTGAGGCTATGCAAAAACTGTCGAGGTATCATGCTGCTCTCAGTCCCTAGTAACGTACTAACGCGCATCATCCTTCTGCGTTTGCGCGACGATATCGAATCGAGTATTAAGGCCAGAGCAATTGGGCTTCAGAAAACAAAAGTCTGGTATCGACCAAATTGCGACCCTCCGCATAATAATTGAACAAAGCTTTGAAAGGCAATCGCCTCTTTGCCTTAACTTCATAGATTTTGAGAAAGCCTTTGACAGTGTGGACCGCGAATTCATATGGATGCTTTTTCCACCACCTACAGCTGTACATGGACCTCATAAAGCAGCTGTATGAAGGTGCCTCCTGTCAGGTAATTCACAACGGAAGACTTACTGATCCATTTGCAGTTGAGACTGGCGTATGCCAGGGATGGCTGTTGTCCCCAATGATTTTTCTGTTGCTTTATAGACTGTATAATGAAACACACAGTGAAAGGTGAGAGGAACGGTATCGATTAGAAGGAATCCGAGCATTTAGAGGATCGGGAATACGCTGATGATGTGTGCTTGATATCACGTGGCCCCCAACGTCTTCAGAGAAAGATCGATAGACTAGCACACTTTGCTTCATATGCAGGACTGCGCGTGAATACCGAAAAAAACAGAAGTCCTCAGTGTGCCAACTGATGAGCACCCATCAATCGCCATCATTGTTAAAGCAGTTAAAGACGTCACGCAATTCGTCTAACTTGGCAGCCTTGTTTCAATAAGTGGTGGAACGGACGAAGACTTAGTCGCCAGAATCGCAAAGCAAGATACGCGTTCATAGCTTTGAAACCCATTTGGGAGTCGAAGGTTCTATCAGAACGCACGAAACTCCGTATATTCAGAAGCAACGTCAAATCCGTGCTACTTTATGGATCGGTAACCTTGCGAGTGACAGCAAAGTCTTCTGGCCGCTTGCAATCATTCCACAATAATTGCATTCGTCGAATTATTGGGGTAAAATGGACACAAAGGTTAAGGAATCAAAACCTGTGGCATATTGCTTCTGAGGACCCGATCTCAAAGCAGATCAGTAGAAGAAAGTGGAGATGGGTTGGGCACACCTTGCGGAAACCTTATGATGACATCACGCGTCATGCTCTGAAATGGAACCCAATCGGGAAGAGACGGGTCGGACGCCCAAGACTATCTAGAAAGCGCTCGTGTGCAGAGGAAATCCACAAGTGTGGACTTAACTGGAACGACATCAAACTAGCTGCTATGGACAGACCAAACTGGAGACAAATTGCCGAGGCCCTATGTTGCTCAAGGAACTCAAGGGATTAACTAACTGAAGTAAGAGCCAGAGAGCACCAAAGTGTGTCTGTTATATCATGGGCCTTGTCGTTCATAGCTCTGCAGATAAACGATTGCTTGAAGTAGAGTGCTTCTCCTCAGCCATCGCCTAATCGGTCAAGCCGTAATAGAGACATGCCTGGCAAAGAGAGTTCATTATCAGACAATGAGGAATGGAACCACGTTTCTGTTATTGCAACTATGTCCGGCACCGTTTCATTACAAATCTCGGTCAATTTGATTAATTGTTTGAAAAGGCTGTTCGCGTTTGTATAGATACACTTATTCGTATTTTTCGTGAATAATTACAGGGTGTAAACTGAAGTTATTGGTCCGGCTTCTCTGGTGTCGGACTTAACATGTAGTGATGAATCATGTGGTTTGTGATAAGGCGTTAATCAGTGTGATGCCGGATCCCTCTGAATAGTCAGTGCCTGAGATGATACAACATGAGAGCTTCTTATTGGTCGCCGACTGCTTGAATCGCCAATTTGGTTTCGATGTGAATTGTTCGGCTCGATTTGAGCCGGACCTATGACTTTATTTGATGTCTTGATTTCTTCCATTTTGATGAAAACGCTGATAACCGCTGTCTCCAGAAGGGGTAGTGTTTGACTTATGACACGAGGTTTGGGTGGGCTAAGTGTAACGTCATTGGTTAACGTTCGTTTTCCTTTTTTCAATTCCGAACTTACGAGTTCGTCCATAGCGCTGGTCAAGAACTTAAGCTTCAGAGGTTTTGGTCCATCCCCTTTATATGTTGGCGAAAAAGGAACTCAAAAAGTGTCCACAAAAATGGCATTAGAAATATCTAGGCAACACACAATGTAGCGCCATTGTTTGACGTCGTGCTCTACGGTTTCTTGAATCGATGCTCGAGAAGTATTTTCTTGTACACCAAGTAGAACCATACTTCGCGATACCGTTTGTGCCCTGGTGTTCAAGCTACCCTTCCTTTCACACCACGGCACATCGGGATATATGCGGCATTTTGAGTCGTGATCTGTTTTGAGTAGAGACGCATTCATCAGTACGTTCTCGATATCAGCCTCGCATTTTATTGTTAACTTGAGCAAGCGAGGTTGACCAATATGAGCTGATGTTGAGTGGCGAGTTAGACGAGTCAGTTTTTCTGAGATTACATGTTCAATTTCCATTACCTGGCAAAGTTGTGACCATTTCTTGAAGTCGTGTTTCTGTTTGCTATCCAACAGACTTTCTTGGGACTCACTGACGTTCGTAAATATCACGTTCAGCGCGTGTGGGGATTTCTGTTTGTGTACCGGAATGTCAGATTTTTTCGAATTTAAAACATTTGTGTTTTGACATTGTGAGTCAGATACAGCAGTTGTGGTGACCGCACTTGCGGTCCAAAGACGTTTGCAAAAAAGAAATGAAAGCTCTTGGCATTGACCCGGCGAGTTGGGAAGAACTTGCTCTTGACCGCTCACATTGGAGGCACTGTGTAAAGCGTCGTCTCCATGCTGGGGAAGAGCAGATACAGCTCTTGGCGGCTGAACGCAGATCTCGCCGCCGACGTGCTATTGACGCAATTCAACCGAGTTCTGACTATCGTTGCCAGCGCTGCGGAAGAGATTGTTCCTCCCGAATTGGACTGTTTAGTCACTCAAAAAGCTGCAAAACCTGAACATTCACGCGTTTGTGATGTTCATCCACGGTCGACATCGACCGAAGGAGGCCATCAACAGCAGTTTTGGAGTATACAGCTGAGGTCGAAGCTAACAGCATATCTCTGTTTGTAAAGTACAATAGAGTACTTTTAGGGACGATATCCAAATTGCTCGGAATTGTTTTGATCCTGGTCACGGCACCATGAATGACCGACCGATTGTTCCGGTTTATGATGACCCAGAGCGACCGTCAGCTCTTTCTCCAAATGATCTGTTGCTTCTAAGATCTAACGCTGGTCTGATTGATTATAAGATTCCTTACTTCGTACTTCCTTTTCTTATTTTGTTTTAATCTTTCCCGCCATTTTGTTGGTTCGCAATTTACTTGATTGGACTTGCGCCATATTTTCCGCCCATAGACGCTCTTAATTGTTATTGAAATTATTCCCGGATCTTCAGTGTTGAGGTATTTTGTATATTATTGTATATTTGTTTTAGTACCGCATTTCTATAGAGCATTTGTTTGCAAATATATTGGTTTTGCATTGATTGGACAATTCTGCGCGTATCTCTAACCGGGTTTTGAATCGAGTATAGAAAGCAATTCCGAGCAATTTGGATATCGTCCCTAAAAGTACTCTATTGTAATTTACAGTACTCAACAATTCTCGGGAATTCGTTGGACGATAAGGAATATGGCAACAACAAGAAGCATGTCGGAGAAGTCAGACGAGAAAATCGATGGTTCAAGCGCATCCAATATGGAGCAATGTTGTCCTTCGACCCTTGTTATCCCTCCTGCATCCCCTACCCATGTGAGTCAGCCAGACACTCATTATATCAATTTTGGTTGCCCCATTATTCATTCCCCACGTTTGTCTCAGGGTTCAAGGCAGGCCCATAGCATTAGAGAGGATGCTCCAAAGGAGCATGACGACTTATGGGAGGAAGAAGAGTTGCGTTTAGCAGAGGAAGAGTTAGAGCTTAAAAGGCGACGCCTAGCTTTGAAAAGATCGAAGGCCAATCGTGATCATGATCAGTATATTGATCAAGATGTTTATTCTGTGAAACGTGCCGAAGATGGAAGCCTACCACCACAGCCATCAATTGAATCTCTCTTCAGAAGCCTGGCCGTGGGACTCAGTTTGCCCAAAATAGAAATCGAGCCATTTGATGGTTCACCAGCTGACTTTGTCACATTCATGAGGTCGTTCGCCAGCCACATAGAATCTCAGGTTACGGATCCTTATCAAAAACTTTGCTACCTTATCTATTATTGTAAAGGGACACCCAAGGAGTCTTTTCGGCATTGCGTTTTGCTTTCTCGTGGGAGTTGTTTTTCTAGTGCTATAGAAATACTCCGTGCACAATATGGAAAGCCACATCAAATCGTCGACTGCGTCACAAAGGATTTATATTCAGGACCGGTTATTCGGTCTGGTGATCAAGCTACGCTAGAATCCTTGTTGCAGCAGATGCGCAGTTGCAACATTAGTCTTTCACAACTAAACCGTGCCGCAGATTTAAACTGTACAACTAATCTGCTGAAAATTGTTTAGCGATTACCAAAGCCACTACAGATAAAGTGGGCTGAAGTGGCAGAGTCTTTAATGGCGCTGAACAAGGAGCCGTCATTTGAAGATTTAATGGCTATTGTAGAAAGAAGATTAGCAATAGCTAGTACAGAGTATGGTGCCTTAGCATTTTAAAACACAAAGTCTTCGCCTCCCTTCAGTTCTGGTCGTAGAATTGCTGCTGTTCAGCATTCTCCACTAACGAAAATCTGTATGCTTTGTCAGTCAACCAACCCTCTGGAGGAATGTTCAATTTTCCGGAGTTATAACGTCCAAAAAAGATGGGATACACTTAGGCGAAATGGACTGTGCTTCCGGTGCCTTAAAGGTAAACATAAAATTGTAGACTGCAAATCGCAACAACTTTGTCGATTAGATGGTTTTAGTAAAGCCCATCACTATCTCCTTCATACGTCTACTAACAATGTTGAAAGGGCGACAGAAGAAATAGCTCAGGTGTGTAACTCCTATAGCTTAGCTTCTAATGGCGTACATCTTGGTTTCGTCCCAGTTAGGCTGGTGGGTCCACGCGGTTCGGTGTCTACTTACGCCTTTCTTGATAACGGATCGGACTGCACCTTACTTGACAGGGATTTGTTAGAGCCATTAGGACTTGAATCGAGGAAAATTAAGCTGAGCATCTCCAGTTTACATGGCTCTAAGACAATGACTTGTGGGCAAACCAATGTAAAGCTATCCTCACTAGACAATAAATTCAATTGTGTGATCGAACACTCAATTGTTGTGAACAGACTGCCTGTCAGTCGTGTTGATATTCCCAAGATCGATATTAATCGATGGCCTCATCTTGAAGGAGTTTCACTGGAATCCCTCAGGTCGAGTCGCGTGAGCATTCTTATAGGTTGTGATGTTCCGGATGTGCATTGCGGTTCGGAACATAAACTTCGAAAAGAACGAGAACCGTTTGCAATCAAGACGCCATTGGGTTGGGTTTTGAGAGGGCCAACGGGTCAACATGACATGTCACCTCGTCGCGTCAACGCGATCCTACAAGAACATCCGAGCATCGAGACATTGCTGACTAAGTTGTATGACTCAGAATTTTCTGATCCTGGAGACTCTGAGACACCACATCCCTCTCTCGACGATGTCAGAGCACAACACGAAGTGGAGTCATCACTTCGCCTTGTCGATGGTCACTACGAAATAGGGGTGCCATGGAGATGTACGTTACTTGATTTGCCAGACAATTACCATTTGGCGCGAATGAGGCTAAGCAGCTTAGGCCGTAAGCTAATGAAGGATCAATCCCTTCGAGATCGTTATATCGCCACAATGAAGACTCATTTCGAAAAGGGTCATTTACGTCGTGGCGATCCCAATATCAAACGGTGGTTTTTACCGCATCATCCAGTTATCAATCCCAAAAACCGGAAAAGCTGCGAATCGTTTTCGACTGCGCAGCTAAATTTAGAGGAACTTTCTTGAACGATATGCTGCTTCAAGGGCCCGATATTGTGAACAGTCTCACGGGTGTCCTTCACAGGTTCCGCCGATACCAAGTAGCTCTGTGTGCTGATATTAAAGATATGTTTCTGCAAGTTCGCATGCCCGAAAGGGATAAATGGGCTTTCAGCACCCTTTGGTGGAAAGACGATGCCTGATGAAGTCCTGAGGTCTATGAATGGAACGTGCATCCGTTTGGAGCAAAATCCTCGCCATTCTGCGCCAACTACGCACTTAGCAGGATTTTCGATGAACATATCGATGGGTTCGATCATGGAATAGAAAAGGGGTTATTGAAACAATTCTATGTAGATGACTTTCTCGGTTCTACGAACTCAGTCGAGCAAGCAAAAGCCATCGTTTCAAGCTTGCCTAAACTTCTCGCAAAGGGTGGTTTCCAGCTAGCGAAGTGGTCATGCAACAGAAAGGAAGTGTTGTGTGATGTAAGTCCAGAGTCAACGTCCACGTCGATGAATAATTTTCTCTTTGGAGAATCCGTTGAGCGAACTTTGGGTGTTAAGTGGAATTTGAACAGGGATGTTTTCGTGTTTGACATGCGAGAACCTGTCAGTCATCCTACCAGAAGATCACTTCTTGCATACATAGCATCAATTTTTGACCCCTTGGGTTTTGTGGCTCCTGTATTGCTTTTGGGAAAATTAGTTCTACAGGAGGCGTGCCGAAACAAGGTAGGCTGGGATACAAACTTGGATGGAATTATGTTAACTAATTATAACAAGTGGTTAGCCCTGCTTACCATAATTGCAAATCTAGAAGTGCCACGTTGCCTCATACCTAATATCTGCAATTACACGCGATTTGAGTTACACCTGTTTTCCGACGCATCAGAATCCGGTTATGGTGTGGTCGCGTATCTGTGCGTTTAACAGACAGATGGCTCACGTCAATGTCGCTTTCTCTGCGGTAAATCACGCGTGGCCCCCATTAAGTTTATAACTATACCCCGTCTGGAGTTAACAGCAGCACTTGCAGCTAGCAAACTATCATCTCAACTTGTTTATGAATTAGACTTGTCATTGAGTCACGTGACTCTGTGGACCGATTCGGCCATTGTTTTGCGATACCTAGCAAACACCTCGTTGCGGTATGCAACCTTTGTAGCTAATCTCATCAGACGCATACGTGAACTATCTGATCCGTCACAGTGGCGCCACGTTCCATCAAATCTCAATCCTGCGGATGTTGCGTCCAGGGGAATCGAGTCTAAACCGGTTGAAAAACTCATGTTTTGGTTGGATGGACCCCGGTTTCTGTTAACAGATAAAGTATCTTTGTGCCTCAAGACGAGCCATTATTTCTCTGGTATATATGCTTATATTATAGACCTATGGATCGGTAATTTGAAGCTAGGTTAGACATCCTTCGTATGGTGAACATTAAACACTTCCCAGAAATAGCTGAACGCAACAGACCCCCAAAGCATTTGCTTGCTCTGAAGCCTGTCATTGTAGACGGAATCGTATGTCTAAGGGGTAGAGTATGCAATAAAATGGATAAAAGTATCCCTTCGTGCCTGAACATTAAACACTTCCCAGAAATAGCTGAACGCAACAGACCCCCAAAGCATTTGCTTGCTCTGAAGCCTGTCATTGTAGACGGAATCGTATGTCTAAGGGGTAGAGTATGCAATAAAATGGATAAAAGTATCCCTATCTTGCCTAATAATGACCCAGTCACCGACTTAATGATACAGCATTATCACTTGATGTGCGGCCACCCGGGAGCTTCACATGTTCTGTCTATTATTCGCCGGAAATACTGGATCATTAAGGGAATGGCGGTAATTAAACGAGTTTTACGCTCGTGTATGGAGTGCAAACGCCTACATGCGGCGCCCTGCCATCAGGCCACGGCGCCACTGCCGACATTCAGAACCAGCACGGGGTTACACGCCTTTGAACACACCGGAGTTGATTATTTCGGCCCTTTTTGCGTTAAGCAAGGGAGAAGCGTAGCTAAGCGCTATGGGTGTCTATTTACGTGCATGCGAATGCGGGCAGTGCATATTGAATTAGTTCATGACCTTTCAACGGACTCATTTCTAATGGCATTGAACAGATTCGTATGTAGAAGAGGAACTCCAAGCGCCCTTCAGAGCGACAATGGCTCTAATTTTGTTGGAGCTGAAACTGAATTGAAAAATATTTGTCGTTCTTTGGATCAAAACAGTATCGCCGACGCGACATCTAAACGTGGTATAGAATGGCACTTCAATCCTCCTTCAGCCAGCCATCGTGGTGGAGTTTTGGAGAGGATGATCAGAACAATTCGTAAGATATTGAGCCATCTAGTGAAAGAACAAGTCGTTTCGGACGAAGTTATTTTGACAGCACTAGCAGAATCGGAAAGAATAGTGAATGACCGACCGATTGTTCCGGTTTATGATGACCCAGAGCGACCGTCAGCTCTTTCTCCAAATGATCTGTTGCTTCTAAGATCTAACGCTGGTCTGATTGATTATAAGATTCCTTACTTCGTACTTCCTTTTCTTATTTTGTTTTAATCTTTCCCGCCATTTTGTTGGTTCGCAATTTACTTGATTGGACTTGCGCCATATTTTCCGCCCATAGACGCTCTTAATTGTTACTGAAATTATTCCCGGATCTTCAGTGTTGAGGTATTTTGTATATTATTGTATATTTGTTTTAGTACCGCATTTCCGTAGAGCATTTGTTTGCAAATATATTGGTTTTGCATTGATTGGACAATTCCGCGCGTATCTCTAACCGGGTTTTGAATCGAGTATAGAAAGCAATTCTGAGCAATTTGGATATCGTCCCTAAAAGTACTCTATTGTACTTCACACTGTTAAGATTTTCTACTTTCGTGGTCGTTTTAACTGATTCCAAATCGAGAATTATCCTAGTGCTTTTCCTTTTTGGCACACCAATAGACTTAGTCTCAGATTCCTTCAGTGGTGGCTCCAAAATCGATGTATTGATAAGATGGTTTACATAAGTGTTCACTTGCGTACTCACATGATTTACCAATATTTCCTACTCGCGTCGAAGGCACAACTCGATACTGGCCATTCTGTTCTGTAAGTTGGCTTCAAAATATAAGCACCGTGCAAGGATTTAACTCTGCAACGAACACAGACAAGGCATGCGCCTGGAACCTTTTCATTATTTTTTAATGCTATCGAATCAGGGGCTAAATTACGGTCATATTTACAAAGGATTTTACCCATACACAGAAAACACGTTATTACTTTACTCGCCTTGTGACTCACCGGTTGTTCACATTCTTTGCAATTAGGTCAAGTTTGTTCCATACCGCTGTCAGAGTTTGATCGATGGATTTTTTGGTCAGTATGTTTGATCTTGTGATGCGGTCAAACATGTTAGTAGCCTAAAGTGGGTTGTTCGGCTGAGTGGTGGGCGTTTGTTCGACAGGTCGATGTGGCTGCTTCGGAACTCGTGAATTCGGCATTTAGCAAAATAATCCACTATAAATCGTGTCTCGACATCCCGAGGGTGTTGCTTATTAACACACCCAAGTCCTTTTGTTCCATGGTACACGAGAGGATGTGTGTTCCAAGAAAATACTGGAACTCCACATATTTGCCAATGTTTAACATGTGACACTTTTGGAAATTGAAAAATATGCGATTTTTTATGGACCAAACCTGTAGGTTGTCCAGATCCTTCTGG